>VDFB02140341.1:0-83804 GCA_007258455.2 Sequoia sempervirens
TGGATAAGTACCTTGCATATAAGGGTGATTGGGATAAAACGGTTAAGCAGTCAAAGGAAGATATTGACTCAATTGAATGTCAGCTCAAGATCCTACCATTGCCACCTGTTGTTGAGCTAGATAGGGTACTTTTGAAGGTTCATGAATTACTGGATCAGAACAAGGATAAGGGAGGCAGAAGTTAATGCCATGCCACTTCGTGATTTGTGCTTCCCTATTATTATAGGGCATGTGTTAATCTGAGTTGCATTGGGGAATGTGTTGTGGCCAACCTTGATGATGTACCGACATTTAATGTGTGCCTTATTTTGATTTTCCTGAGGCCGACTTGTTTTGGCTATTTTACTTTGTAAATGTTTGGCTGGGCCGACATGTTTGAGGATTCTCTATAAATGGCATTCCTGCCTCATTTGTAAGGAGTTAGCTAGAGAGATAATAGAGACAAGCTAGATTAAGAAAGAGCTAGAGCATTCTATAGTAGGGATAGTAGTTAGTTCTTTGAAGCAAATGTTGTAACATAGAATAGTGGAATCGTTGCTACATTTTGGTGATCTAATACAATTGGAGGCATTGTGGTTTCTCTGGTGAATTCTTTTGTGTTAGTTTATCTTGCATGGTTCCTATTGTTCCATCTTTGAAATTGCTTGAAGATCTAAGATTTCATGTTAGATTTAGAATTAGATTAGTTTGGTGAATAGTGTTCATGATTTCATGCTTGGAATGTTTGTAGCAATCTCTGGTCTATACTCCCAATAACTATCTGATTGTAGTAGGCCGGTGAAGTCAACCTGGACCATACATATGTTTGTGCTTAGTTCGATTGTGGATGAATGGACCTATGATTTGAAAATCTATATTCCTTAGAAGATTGCACCGTTCTTGTGATATTGCATTGTGGGTTAAGCAGGAATTGGTTATTTGAGATTGGTCCGTTCCAGCTATTTATCATTTGCATTGTTCATTAAAAAATAGTTTAGATTTCATTACATTTCTGGCACCCTCATCTTTTTCCGTTTCTTTATCATTTGGTTAGATTTAGGATTTAAGATCGTAATATTACCATTGATAAATTATGAGGGCTCACAGTTTGTTTGTAGTAAGGTCTGATTGTGATTACCAGCATTTTCACATATTATCTGAGTTGTTTATGCATTGTCATGACCTGACACCTGAGAGACCTTGGGGTGATTTTCGGCAATTTATTGTTGAAGGTTATCTTTCAAGAGAGATAGGAGAATATCATTTTAAATGCGAGTTGTTCTTTGTCACAGAAAACACCATCAACATATTCATTGGTAAGAGAGAAATTGGTGGCCAATCAATAGTAGGAGTTGGGCGTCCTTCCTCTAATTGCAACAAGGCTCGCAATTCTTTCACTTTTGTACGTGCAGGGGGTAGGTTTGCCACAAATGATATTGTTGCTTGCACATTCTCTTCTAATTGTTCTTCGGCTGTATTATATGTTCCCATGAAGTTAACATCAGTGGGGTTTGAAGTTGAGGTTGTTGCATTAAGCAAGTCAGAGATGTCAGTGGAGGGAATAGGCAAACATAAAAGAGAGGTCTCATCTAATTGGACATCTTTGTAGTAGGGGTCATTACAGATCTTATATTGCAAAGCCTTGTGAACATGTGCTCTGCAAACATAGAAGTTGTATTGTTGAGAATCAACATTTCTTTTATTAATAATGAGTATATCCAAGTCATGTATGTGGTGTGGCAAGTAATTTGCAATTGTTGTAATATCCCGAGGAAAATAAATAGTGTGGCCACTATATTTGAGTTTTCCCCCTCTTGCATAAGTAACTTGGAGGACAGGGCTAACTCTTGATATAAGCATCTCCTCAATCTGAGATAGGTGTTGTAGACAAGAAGGTTGCTCTCCAGGGTCCATGTTGTTCCACTTTGAGAAGCAGTTGCCATTTTTTCAGAAATGCATCTTGTACAAGCTCTAGTACCATTGAAAAGGCTAGTTTTTATTCCTAGATATTGTTCCATGCATATTTGGCATGTTGATATGTTTGATAGGTTGTCCAAATTTGAACAGAATGAATTCCTAGCGATGTAATAGTTTGTAGGAAATAGTGGAGGATGGAAGTTTTGGGAGGTAGAATTGGGGTTAAATGTAGACTGTAAGTGAGGCATTTGTAGTTGCAAGGAGCTAGGGTTATTGGAAAGATAGGGTGGGTTATGGAGGAGCTGGCATGGTTACTATGAATGTTTTCTCTTCTTCGTCTATTAATAGAATCCTTATTTGCATGGTACCACAATCTTTTTAGATGATTACGATGAGACCGTTGTGCTTCCATACTTTCAACTTGGTTTTCCATGGTAGAGGGTGTTGTGGAACATACCAATGCAATATTATTTTGCAATAGTTAACGATAAAGTTGAAATAACACGTGTAAGGTAGGTGTGCAAAATAAGCTAGATGAAAACTTGAAGTAATAATCTGTTCTATTGACTAATATGTGCACAAGATAATATTGTCGAATCAATAAGTCTTTCTATTCATTTCATTAGTAATTGTACATACACATGGTTACATATAAAATCAAATTGCAAAACATGTGGAGAAGATAACATTGTCGAATAAAAAGAGTGTTTCTATTCATCTTAGTTCTAATTGTAGGCACGCATGGTTCCATATGGTTGTATTGATAGTAGCAAAAGTTGTAAAACATAAGCAAAGACTATACAATATTGTGGAATGTAAGAGGTACATGCAAACTTTAAACAAGTTTTAATGTTGTAATTACAAATCTTTGTATTTCTTTCCCAGCAAATGAATTTAGAGTGATGGCCACTTCAAAGAAAAACTCGTGCCCAAGAACTTGATCCAACACCTCTTTAGCAGCATTAGGTTCAGCTAGAAGTAGTTGAAAATATTTAGTGGAAACTCCAAACAAGTTGTTTGCAGGACCTTCAAATGCAGTGACTTTAACAAGAGCACCTGTTCCATCTTCCAAATCCACTTTGACCATGTAGCTAAAATCACATCTAGGGAGATCAATAGAACACTTTGGGCAATGAAAGCTATTGGGGTTTTTTTCTACAACCTTCTTCTTACACTTCTTATTGCCCACCATAAGAGGACAAGAGAGATAATAAAAAATTTCCAAGTGAACTTTTGAAATGCTTGTTTTTACACAAACAATGGTTTTTACAAGATAGTTTGTACTGTTGATCGATGCGATGTCAATTGGATTTGCAAACTTCTCGGAAGAAAGATGATCTATTGAGAGTGAAAGGAGGGGTGTTTCATTGCCTACAGTGGCATATCATTCAAGCAACATTGTTGCTTCTAAAAGTTTTGGATTTATGACAATTGTAGTTGCAAATATAGTATCAAGAGCCTTTCCACGCAAGGAGGTTACACGTCCAGATTTGATTAAGATTGTTGGAGGGGTTGGTAGAAGAAGCAAAGTAGATAACTCTTTTCCTTCAAATTCACAGTGACGACCTGAAAGTGTAACATCAATGGACAAGTATGACATGTATGTGATTGTTGCAGTACACTTAATTGTTTCAGCTCCATCTCTCTTACAGATAGTTGATGCAGGGGAGATAGATAAAAGTATGCCAAGAACATCAACAATGGAATGAATAGGTAGTGATAGTAGGGAAACTATGCTCTTGATATGCAAGCTATGCATGGGGATTGTAGACTCGACACATGGTGAAGGTGTAATTGTTGATGATTTGTGTAGGAAAATTTCAAAAGGGCAACTTGTATACGACCATTAGAAATGATGTATACACTATTAGAGTGCACAACATTATAGAACTCATCAACAAGTTCATTGAAGCATGTGACATGTATTTCGGTGCCTTCTTTGTCAATGAGGTCAAAACCAAAAACTTTTCCTTCTCGGTTAGCATTGTGAAACTCATGGATTGGACTCTTTGTTAATGCTCTACCCTCAATGGACCAACACTTATAGTATGGGGTCAAAGATTTGATGGGAAGTATTTCAGAAGTGGGTATGGTTGATTCTTGGGTAGATGTTGCAGATTGTTGTAAATTAGATGGGCCTTGGGAGCTAGTGGATGGAAAATGAATTGTTGCTTGCATAAGAGGATTTGGTGTGCTAATGAGTGGTATTTTATTAGAGACCATTTCAAGATTGTTGAAAATTATAGCCCTGCAAGTGAACAATGCAAATGTTTTAGGAAAATCACAACAATGAATGAGAACAAGATTCAAAAATAGAATAAGGTTGGACATACGTGTATTTGTTGAACACCTTGGATGTATATTCTGCAAGGTGGACCCACTAACCATTGCTTCTTCGACAACAAGATTGTTGAATTGGCTGGGAAGCAAAGTTGGATGGGTATGGACACCATCAGAGAGTTCAATACGATATTTAACATCTGTTGAATGAGCCTGTTGTATAGCATTTATGGATGTGACCTGTAATGAAGGGTCAAGATCGATTATTCCTGCAAGAATTTCTTCAACAGCATTTGGAGTTAGAGTTGCCATTGAGAAGGTGAAAGCTAGTTGAAGTTTTGTGCCTGCGAGGAACTTGTGAGTGTTAGAATTGGCATTAAAGGCACGTCCAATAAAGGTCAATTTTCTATTTCTTTGTTTTTTTTCAGAAACCATTTACTTTTCCTTTTAGATTGTTGTGTTCTAAAATTGTGACGATTCATTAACCATAGGTTATGACCCATACATAACAAGAAATTTAAAACCACCAAATAAACAAAAAATTCATATCACAAATTTTGGAAATTTGTACATGAATAAGCAAATAGGGAGCACAAGATATTATATTTGAATTTTGTATATCTTTGTTCCACCATAAATGGAAATCCATTTTTTTTACACTACCCAGCTGCAATAAAGAAAAGCGTATACATATTCTCCCTTCCTATGTTAACATCTTTTGATAAAGAAAGGTAGATTTATATTATGTGTCTCTCACCAATCATTTATATTTGGTAAGAAAGTACAATCAATTGTAAATTTGATTTTAAAAAATATTTTCAATCAAGAGCATGGTTATCTATTAGAAAATGTTCTATCCTTGATTTAATTTTGTTTATTGCACCCTAACTTTGTACTTCTAATTATCCTATGATTGGTTGCTTTTTAGATCAAAGGATACATTTTGTTTAACTAACAACTTTAAAGTCACAACTATTGGTCCAATATTGATAAAAATATTGGGCATTATATAAACAAATAACAACTACTATCACAACTATTGAAACATGCTCAGGTATTGGGTTCTCTTTTCTATGTTCTAATGTCTATTACCTCTCTCTTAACCTTATGAGTAGTTCATCATCCATACCTAGTTGACTTTTTGCGAATCTTTGCAAATAGATTTGGTAATAGATGGTTCACCATACCAGTAGATTTGGTAATGCATGCCCACCGTAGAATTGGTAATAGATGGTTCACCATACCTAGTTGATTTTTTGCGAATGCTGCAAATAGATTTGAGGGTGGGTTGTCAAAGGTCCATTGCATGGATTGATAAGAATGGCTCATGCTTTTTCACCAAATTTGTCATTGAGGGTAACATTGATGAAGAAGTCGCACCTAAAGTTGAGGTTGAGGTTGAAATTTGAATAAGCCCAACTGAGGCCTCAAATGCTGAGAATTGTGACAAAGTTGCTGCTAATATGGAGGTTTCAAAAACTGAGCAAGCTTGTTTTCCTGGTAATTTTGGAGTTTCAAAAACTCAGAAAAATAGTTTTCCCGGTCACTTAAAGCTCTTCGTCCAAGGTTTGAAATTTGAAGCCTTGTGGCTGATGTGGTATCAATGAATGGCCCTAAATTAGATGAATTGATCAAGAAATCTGAATGTGTGGAAGGTCAATTAGTGATAGGTTCTGGTTTATAACTAATGAAAAGCCAATACTTAGACATTAAGTAGCAATTGAAATAGCAACCAAAGTTTGTATTTATGATCATCGTGGTTTAAAATGTGAAAGCCCAATTGTGGTGATAATGTACTACTATTTGCAACATGCTCTTAATTTCATATTCTATCCTTACTGCTATCTTCTTATGCTTGATTTTGTCTTCCAATCTGGAGATTATAGGCAGAAATTACCTAAAACATATTTCGAGGATCCTACCCTTGTTTAGGAGTTTCGAACACCATTGCAAGGAGTGTGTAGTAGATTATAAAGTGTCATGAATGCATAGCACATTTATTAAGAAACAAAAAATGGGTAGATGGAAATGGAACCTACAAGTTTTTAGACTAGAAGAAGAAAAAGCATGGTGCAGACAGGGAATTTAAGCACTTTTTCAAATTTGATACCCAATTAACCTCCATAATTGGAGGTATAATGATTAATTTTTCCTTTTAGATTAAGCCCACATCTATCACTTTTCAGAAATTTGAGAGCATTGGTTTCCCCACAAAACCAGTGATAGTACCAAAAAATGTCAGATTAAAGACATGAAATTTCCATAGTCCAAGGGAATGAGTTGGAATGTTTTGGTAAAATTGGTTTCCCACAAAACCAGTATTAGTACCAAAAAATGTCAGATTAAAGATATGAAATTTCCATAGTCAAAGGGAATGAGTTGGAATGTTTTTGGTAAAACTTGTGTAGAGTATTTTGTATCATGCTACAACGAATCATGCTTCTATCCAAACTACAGCGACTCTACCAAACTACAACAACTCCTAGAAATCATGCTTGTATCCAAAATAAACCTCCACAAACTGATTTACTGGTTTGGAACCTTCACCAGTCACTTGTAATTGGTCTGTGACATCTCCATACTATGAGGCAATTATACCATACACAGTCCTTGAAACATGCAATATTCAGTAGTACCAAAATCACCATTTTTGGAATTTTCTGCATCAAATATAAAAAATGAAAAAAACACAGTGCTATTCTGCATACTATTCTTCTCTATCAGCTTCTATTGTTTGTCAATGTTGATAATAAATTCTTCAATGACATGAAAGCTCAATTACAATCTATCATAGAAATAGAAAAAATAGAGATTCAGATTTGTTATAAATTAACAATAACCATATATTTGCCTTGTTTTAACATTGTGTTGTATCCATAATATTCACATCATGGTGAGGTTGGGCACCCACACACATTTCAATACGAGTAAAGTAACCATATAGATAAAGTGGTCTACTTTACATGAAGAAACATGAGAATTGGAAGAAAATTGCACATAAAAAAGGGATTTACTTGGATGGAAAATTGAATCAACTCGATACTGGTCAATTATTAAATATTAGAACAATCTTCAATGTGTTGGGGAGAAATGTTGTCCATTAGGAAGAAGAATGATTGTATATACCAAATTGACATCGTCTGCTCATTACTGTAGCACCAAATAATGGCTTAAACCAAATGTTGAAGTCTTACAAAAATAATGTTAAATATGCATGGCACGGGGCATCCACTACATGTATAACATCAATTATACTACATGGTTTTAGCAATAACAGATTACTGGATGGTGGTTCGACATATGGTGTCGGTGCTTATCTTGCTCCAGAAGATTGCTCCTACCTGAGGTATGAAAGATTATGTTCAAAGATAATCTCTTTTGGTGTTGCTTTCTTTCAAATTTTTGCATTCTAGAAAGTTCTTTTCTCCAATATTTATCCTTGTTTCTAAGAAGAGATGTTTGACTGACTATTATTACTTATTCTCTATAGTGTTCTGTTTTCAGATTTAGACATTAATGGTGAATAGTATGTCATGTTGTGCCGAGTTATTTTGGGGAATGTTGACGTTCCCCTTGGCTCTCATCAGTTTCATCCCAACTGTGAGAGGTTTGATTCTGGGAATAGGATTTGTTTGGTTTGTATATTTAATGTATTTGGAATATAGGAGAGTTGAAATACCTTGCTGATCCTCATGGTAAGGCAAGTCCAATGTCATTTTGTGCCTAATTTTGGTCAAGCAATCTTCCTAAAATAACGATTATTTTCTGTGATAAGTAATTGCGAAATTGGGAATGTTGGTTATTAAGGCCACTCACATGAATACACACATTTTACCAGAATATGTTTTCAGATTATTTTCTGTGATAAGGCCACTTGTTAACACTCATACTCATGCTGACTTTAATTGCTATCATCTGATGAAACAACTAAAACCCATCCATCCTAACTGGAGTTTAGACCCGCGCAATTGTTGAATCTTAATTTATATACATGATTAAAACATACAACAATGTGCTTATTTTATCCTAAGACAGTGGCATGCATTATGTAGTTATTTTTCAATATACCTGGAAATCAATCTTACAAAATTTACAGATTACTGTTACAAACAAATTAGTGAAAAATGAAGTGAATCACTTGAAGATATGGGTTTGTGTGAAGTGATATTTACTAGGTATAAATTCTGGAAAAAGCACAGTTCTATTCTGCATACTATTCTTCTCTAACAGCTTCTATTGTTTGTCAATGTTGATAATAAATTCTTCAATGACATGAAAGCTCAATTACAATCTATCATAGAAATAGAAAAAGTAGAGATTCATATTTGGTATAAATTAACAATAACCATATATTTGCCTTGTTTTAATATTAACAGTAACCATATATTGCAACTACAGGCTGCACAGTTGAACAACTATTGACTCCTAAGAAGATTACAAATCCATATAAGGCACTCACAACAATAAAAAGATTGGTGTTGTTGGTCCTGATGTTAAAAAAAAGTGTAGTTTAGGTAATAAGGTAATCAACAGCTAGGTATTGAGTAGGGGTAGAAACAGGGCATTTGATATTTTGCTAGTCTGTGTAGCTAAAATGTTTGGAAAGTAGGATTTTCATATTCACAAGTTCTGATTTTTAATATGCCCCTGTTGCTACTAATTATGCCTTAGCCAATGCTATAAGGCTCAACTTTCTCATCCAGGAGGACATGATTCCCACCAATTTCTGTCATGTGATTTAAGAAAGGCCATGGAAAAAATCAAAAGGATAGCGAAAGTTTTAAAAACTTTAAAGCAAATGCAATTGGTAGGCGTAAATCTAGACTCCACAACCTTCGTTACCATTCTCCCTACCTGTGCAAAAATGGGGGCGCATAAGACTATATAAGAAGTAAATGCGTACATCTAACACGCCCTACACTTAGAAATTTATCTGTAAACTTCCATTATCCTAAAAGATACAAATTAAAATGCCACAGAGAATGGATTTTGAAGACTCGTCTTGCTGTTCAATTTCAATGCTAGCGAACATTATGAACAACTTGATCTATATTAAAGGGAAGAACTTGGTACCTGAATTTTCTGCACAGATGGTGTCGATCTGTGAACGATTTCGATGAGCAAACCCTAATATCAGAAACCCACCTCAAACACAATTTTTTCTTCAAACCGAAGCAAAATTGAATTATGTCGTGTTCTCAAAGAAACCAATATCTGTCTTCAAATAGCAATTGAGATCTAAATCTATCGTGTTGTCAACAATGTCGATATTTTCTGCAATAAGTGCTCCTCAAATATTTTTCCCACCTTCGTGCAATAACTACTCTGTTCCCAGTAGACCTGCTCCTCGGATATTTTTCCCAGCTGCAATAACTGCTCTGCTTTGTTTAATCCACGAAAAACGACGAACGCCTGGGATGGATTTCATAGCAGGTGATTGCCTGTCGAGCAATCTACACCGTTGGAGGTCAAAATGGCTTCAAAATACTAAGCGTAGGACACCTTCAGTGTAATAATCTAGTTATGCATCTAGCATGCAGTTGGGCGAGACACTTAACCATACAATTATAATTATCAATTAATAAAATCCGTTTTGATGTATTTATGTGCAATTATTTGAATTGCTTGATATATCTATATATATATAGGGGAGAGGGGCCCATAGTGGAGTGGGGTCCAATAGTGGGGATATAAGTAGTTCTTAGTGGGCCCCATAGTGGAGCACCTTAATATCCAATTGCAAAACACTTTTTATCCATAAAGTACACAAACTGACAAATCATGTGATTCCACATCAGCACACCAATAAAACATGACTTAGTGCACCACTATCAATCTCACTTTTTTTTTGGGCCTTTTTGGATACCTCAACAAAAAACATGTTGGTGTGCTATCATATTTGATGATGTGGCCCTAAAACGAAATATAGAAGCACGTGAGTTGCCAAATAAATTGTTGTACAAAATTGGGAGTGATTTGAAATTTCCACATAGAATTTTGAGAAACACAAAGTTAGGGTGCTCCATTACTTTGACATGTTCTCATTATTTATTAACATATTCTTTTTTTTTTTTGATGGTAGACAAACTTACAAGTTGATTTTGAAGTTTTATAAATTATTTTTTTAGTATTTTTATACATAATTAGTTAAATTTATAGTTTTCAAGTTAGTAATCATTATATTTGTCTTATTTCTCACTCTTATCTATGTATACAATGGTTCTCTATGTACATGTAATCCTATTTTATAAATTGTATACTATTATACAAGTATTAAAAATATAGCATTTTCCATTGTTTCTCTTGTGTAGAAAGTTTTTTGGTGTTGCAAAAGCTTCTTGATTTTATGAGTTTTTTTTTGACGATTTTAACATGGTATCAAAGTTCTACATCTACAAACCCCCTTTTTTTTTTAAGGATTTCTTTCATCAAAAAATTTCACAAGTACTATATTTTGACACAAATGTGACCTCATAGTTGAGTTCAAAAGTCCCATAAATATATGTGAGTCAATAATAAACTTAATAAATTTTAGTGACTATAATTAATAGAGATTATTCTAAGAACTTTACAATTTATTATGTGTCTATACAATTGTACAATCCATATAGGCCATACCATCTTGTATACTCATTAGCATCTATACTATTGGCATATTTTTAAAATTTTCTTTCTACATTAGACTTAGTGTCTTTTGCATCATTAAATCATGACAAGTTGTTAGACATTTTGCATAGGGCATCATACATTGGAATGGGCCCTTGATCATACAAGGGGGCAAGCTTGTGGTTACACTTGGCCTTTCAAGGCTTAAAACCTTCTACCATGGTGGGGCTCACTCAAATTTTCCTTGCCGCCACTTCTCAAGTAATCCAATGCTCAATCATTGCTCTATTGGGACCATTTGCACTATACCAATTTTACAATGCTTTGTTTAGCCCTTAATCATTGGTTTGTGCTGCTTAGGGACCATTCAAATCCATCAATACTATTGGTGCTTCATCCCCATAAAATCTCCTATAGTAAACTTTCGCTTCAAGATTATAATTAGTTTTTTTCCAACCTGGACAAGTGATTTTAATATTTGTGATGGTGGTTTTAAGAAAAACATCAATGGCTTTGAATTTCATGGGAGAATTTCATCAATTTAGTGAATATTTTATTAAGGCATTTATTAGTTACAACATGATGTGTTTATATCAAAAGGCCTCTTCTCCCAACTTGCTTCTTCACCAATCAACTTTTCACTTTTGTTGTTAAACTTCATAGGCCTTACTTTTTGCTCATATGGTATATATTTTTAGAGCTATTCTTTCGTAGTGGGCTAGGTTTCTATGTAATTCACAATAATGTAGGCATTTCTAAGATTTGACACTTGGTTTTAAAAAAATAGCTTGCTTAGTGAATTTTTGTGTAGTTTTTATTTTTAAAACTTTGAAGGGCCATGTCTTGAGTGAATGGACTCCTTTTTGGGTCTATTTTCTTGAGAGCACATACTTTTTCATGTATTTCATAATATTTCCTTTTGTTTGTTCTCATATCAATAATAAAATAGCATTTATTTTGTGTGGTCATTTTTTATATTATATGCATCTATTAAATGCACTAGATATGATTTATAGATATATTGAAACTATATGTCATAATGTATAGTGAAAAGGATGAATAATCAAAATAAAAAAGTACACTAAGAAGTTCTTACAAATAAAAGAAGTTGGGAAAGAGCAAGGCACACAAGCATGAAAGTATATGAAGTTATGAATACAAGAACAAGGAATACATAACAAAACCCTATAACACTACTATAAAGGATTTGCAAAAGCAAGGCACACACACATGAAAATAGAAGAGATTGTGATTTCAAATACAAGGTGCTCACAACTTGAACCTCCTATGGAAATTTACAAAGAAATGTGAATACAATAAAGAAACACTATGATGTGTAAGATATACAAAATATAAATACAATTAAATGTGAGAATTTATTCAAATTTATGGAGGCTACCTTCAACCTTCTTAAGTTAATAAATATTCTTAAAATTATTGCTACCTTTTAGTGTGTTGCCTCCATATTTGATAGTCAAATTCTTTCCTTGGTACCTTTTGTGCATTATTTGAGTAGTGTTATTTTGGTCATTTATATAAATGATCCCTCTTTGATCTTGATTTCAGTGGAAGTATAGAATTTGTTCCTCAGTAGTTGTTTAAATATTCTTCATTCTTCCATGGAGTTTTTTATGTTTCTCATCTTTTAGGATAGTTTCTAGGGAGGCTTCTTAGTCCTCCTCTTTTTTTCTCTTTTGGGAAAGAGTTTTTTCTCTATAGGTTTTCTCATTTTCTCCATTTGTGAGAGACTCTTTTGTACTTAAGATGAAGGAAGTTATCCTTGGGGGGTCATCTTGAACCCTCCTTTAGGGCTTCATTATTTTTATTGTACATCGATAACCTATTAGTCCTGATTTTCAAAACCATGTTTTAATACTTTCTTGTTTCTTCCTAAGTTCAACTAAAGGAGATTTTTGTGTGAATGGGTCTATTCCTTAACTAGTTTCTCTTTTGTACATCTTTTTCACACCTAGTTAGTTAAGTTCACTTATGAATTTTTTGGTGTGTCTCAAGTCATGTGATCATAATAATTTTCATAATCACATGTCCCATGTCTCACCCTTACCTATATATTCAAGGGTTCTCTATGTACATTTAATTATATTCTACATTATACATTATTGAATCAATATTAGATCACAACTGAGGGGGGAGGGTGAATTAGTTGTACCTTAAATCTTCAAAACCCTTGAAATAACATCCAGATCCACTTTTATTTAATGAACCCTTAATCTGTTATGATGAGTGGGAATGAAAAACAAATAACATAAATTGAAACAACTTAACACCATACACAAGAGAACACCAGATTTACGTGGAAAACCCAAGAAGGGAAAAACCACAATGACGATTATCTCACAATATAAGTAATATCGACACTGATTACAAAGGCTCACTACCAGGGGACTCATTTCCCAAAGAAGAAAGGCTCAATTCCACAATAGAAAAGAAGATAGAGAAGAATGTTACATAGAGAAATTTGTATCAATGCAATAGAGAAATCCATAGTACAATATCATCAACACCTTCGTAGCTTGACTGAAGAATTGTAGACACCTTCTGCTCACTACATCCAATAATCTAACACATGAAATCTCCCACTACACTTCTCAATTTTACACTCTACAACTTTGTAATTCACATCATTCACATCTCTCTTGTATATCTCAACATTCCTCAACAACACAACTCTTATTTATACCATCTTTAACCTTGAAACCCTTCTATAAGGTTAGCTATGCACATCAATCGTGCAAATTAAAATTAGGTCGGTACCAAAACACTTTCGTGGTGGATAGAAGTAAAAGCGGACCACATCACACCTTATTTGGGGCCCAAATCTATAACACCACTCAACCACACACTTCTATAAACAATAATTATCCATCGCAATTAGTATAAACACTAGGTTTGTCGTTACCTATGTAAACACCATTAAAATTTTAAGTACACACTTCCTTAAATCCAAGGACGACTTGCAAACCACACACCATGCTTGAAAATGATCTAGCATATTCCAAAACCACCCTGAAATCCAAAAAACTCCTTTGCAACAACTTCCACCTGAAGAATGTACATGTATAGTACATCGAGACAACTCTACCATACATTGTCACTCAAGAAATTGACTTTTGAAGCACCAAACCTCAAACCACCTCAATTGAAGAAAGATACCAATGCTATAAATGTTCCTTTAGATGTGCAAGATATCAAACATAACTATAGAGAAATGTGTAGTAAAGACATTTCTCCTAGACACCTTTGCAACAGATAGTCCACACATTGATGAACACAACTTCTTCTGCACAATGATACAACACTCCAAATCTTGGATATAACACCTTTGATCATCTCTCACCAACATATCTGAAATGCATAGGGAGATCCTGAACCTAGAAGAAATGTAGAGAAAAACCAAAACACATCCCTGCAACACAAAACACCACTGAATTTTCTCAAAATCACTTGGAAACTAAGCACGAGAGCAACATCCTCATCCTCATCATCTTCATCACTTCCTCAGCAAAATTGAACCAACTGCAACATAGCAACTCAACCACATATGGGTAAAAACACAAACCCGTGTCACACTTTATAAAGGAATCGACCAACAGCAAAAAAAATTCAGAACTTCGACCACATAAAAGTGGTATTTATGTTTTGAATTTCAAAATGGTGTAAACTAATGAGATGCATAACTTTTGATGAAGTTTATTCCTGCAATTTTAACAAAAAATGTTTTAATTATGTTTTTATCAATTTAAGGACAAATTTTGGAATGTTGAAAATTTCAGATAAGAGTGACTTCACGGGCTGTGAAGAAAAACTTCAATTCTCCCTTTTTTTTTCCTCCAAATAGGTAACTTCAATATCTTGTGCATGGAATTTTTTTTAAAATTTTGATGTATATTTTTCTCGTAATAACGTTTTAAAGTGAAACATGTCAGAATTTGACAGTTTTCACTGGCCGTTAACTATTTTCAATTTTTCTTAATCATTTAAAAAAAAAAAATACACCCTTTTGAAGAAGACTCTCCTCTTGTGCCCTATACAAGATTTAAATTTTTTTAATAAGTTTTACTATCTTTTTTATTTATTTCTAATTAGTCACTTTTTTGATTATTAAAACCTACTTGCATTATTTTAAAATAAAATATATTAAAACTAATCAAAATATTAAAAAAATTATATATTTGGATTCTCCACTCTGAGCTCTACAAAAGGGTATTTTTAGTTTTTGCAGAAAGATCATTCTGACTAGAGAAATACTTTGCCAAAGTTGAATGTTTCAGAAAATTCTGAAAAATGATGAGTTGGCTGCCATGTAGGATGCCAACTAGACATTCTTGGCCGAGAGGGTTTCAACTGAGCATGTTTTGGCCGAAACATACTTGGCTGAAAATTTCTTGATATTTCCAAGCTATAAATACCGGATACACTCACTTTTTCCATATTTTTGGCCAACCATATTCAATTGAGTAACTTTTGGCCGAAAATGTACCTACCACGTCGATGCCACATGGTCTTGGCTGAAAGCCACTCGGCCTAATATCTTCTGGTCAAAAATAGTTCGCTCGGAACCATTTATTTGGCCAAAAGTGTGACACACTATTGCTTTTACCCATATCCATAGAAAAAAGCTTATCAAAGTAGCACTAGAGGTTGACACTAGTAGGTTTACTAATGACAACATAATGCTGCAACTAATCAAAGCATGGATAACATCAACTACCCATTCTCAACAATCTCCCTCAGCAATAGTTTCCTCTCATCTCATACAATTGACACCAATGACAACAAAAGCTTGTTGATATTAATGACAATACCAATTACTCATACTTGCAACAATCTTCCCCTTTGTCATTGATGGCAACACATGATGCGAAAAACCATCAAAGAAACAATAGCTTTGGATACCAACATACTACAAATCTTCACATTACTTCTCCCCTTAGTCAACTAGCTTATATTACTCTCTCTCCCTAGGCTTTGTAGCTTGTCTAAATTTCACATGACTTTCTGTCCCCCCTTTGACATTAATGGAAAAGGGAAAAAATATTTGCATTATTTATTCTCTCCCTTTGACATCAATCAACCTGCTTACTACTATTCTGTAGCTTCTTTTTCCTTTACTTCTCTGTATACTCCCCCTTAGGAGCACGAACCAAACTGCACCAAATTAGCAAGGTCACTGCAGAATGACAACACAATCTCTTCTGAATGCAACAACTAGCAATGCTACTACCTACTCCCCCTGAGAGGTAGCCACCAACATCAGTCCATAACAAAGAATGAATCTTGAGATCCACTGGACTGATGCATCTCCTTGTGCATCTAGTTCAAAGAAGAAGGGGCAATAACTCCTACTTCTCATGGAGATACTCAAAAGTATCCTTAGGAAGAGACTTAGTGAATATATCAGTAATCTGATCCTTTGTAGGCACATATTTAAGCTTTAATTCATTTTCCACAACCTTCTCTCTCAAAAAGTGATATCTGATTGAAATATGTTTTGTCCTTGAATGCATTACTATAAGGAAGCTAAGGTAGCAAAACAACTTCCTACACTAATGTTGAGAGGAGAATAATGCAAAAAATTACAAATCTTTGACAGTTACAAAAAATTAAATAGAAATAAAAATAAATATTATGCATACCACAACACAGTGATTTACGTGGGGAAACCCTTTCGGAAAAAAGTCCCACTCTAAAAGCCACCCAATATATTATTCAAAAATCACAAAGATTACAATATACTTGCAGAGCAAGCTTCACACAGGAGTATCACCAACTAGAGATCTAGAGACAACATGACTTCTATCAAACTCTTAGAATACATCGCCATCTACAATTGTAGTACAACACCCTCATAAAATAGAGTTACCTTCTAGGGCAAGATTGGCCAAAAAAAATCCACCATTAGATCTAAAACCTAATAATTAACTATCTAGAATTACAATATATCATTTATTTAATGTATGTTGGCTATTTAGGAGTTTTCTGAAAAAGAACAAAAAATTGTTTACATGCATCCCACTCCTCCCCTCCACCTTATGCTCCCATTGTATATTCCATGATATGATATTTGGAGGATATCCCATGATATGCTATTTGGAGGATATCCCATGCATGTTTTAACTTTGTTGCTACTCCAACCCTTGGAAAATGATCTCATGCATTACTTGAAAAATGAAGGAGAGAGATTACTTGAAAATGGTTCCTTTTTTCTATTATCCCTAAGTAAATCTTTCTCTCCTTGAGATGAAGTATTGCATGTTGTTGCATTAGTGAGTTTCAGAAAAGCATCTCTACAAGCTTCCATATGTCTTGATAACTAAATAAAGCCTTCATTGTAATTGAACAGTAATCATAATTTTTTCCATTAAGCTAGAGAATTTGTGGATTTTTCAATCTTGTGGTTGAGGCTTCCTTTGTTGACTATGAAGTCCTATGTAAGATAATACATCATCTCTAATAAAACCTTGCTTGAAAACTTTTATCTTTGATAATCTTAAGCTATGATACAATAAAGGAGAGAGGGAAAGAAAAAAATAAACTAAAACAAAAAGAAAAAAGTAATAAAAATAAAATAGAAGATGAACATCACTTTATTATATAATTTGCATATTTCAAAATATACAAAGATTAATAACATAAAATAGAGTTACTTCTCTTTCTTTGCATTCAAAAAAATAAAATGAAGTCCCCTATATTCGTTGATAGCTCCAAAACTATTATAATAGTAGACAATCCATTTTTGTTCTCTTCTCATACAACTAAAGACTACCAAGTATTTAACATATATACCTTGCAAAAGGAAATTAATTACAATTAATTTTGCATCTTCTTTCAACGTGGGAAAATCTAAGATTGAAAATTATGTAGTTAATTTCACATTTAAATTTGTCTTAGATGCAAAGAATGTGGAGTATAAGTGAGATGGAGAATGAAGTCTTGCACACATGAATGTATGGAGAAGGATGATGGTGAGAGATTTGAAATCTTTTAGCACCACCTGAGAGTGTGAGAAGTGACATAGGAGTTAACCCAACTAGTTGGGAATATTTCCAACAATTGAAATAGCTTGCATCTAAATGTAAAACTACTTTAGAATAGTTTTCAACTTTACCATTTCATAAGAACAAATTGTTTTGAGAAGTTTCTTCATCTACACTAACCTAACAAGTAGTTATACTTTCATTATCAATTTTTAGTCTACATTTCTTTTAAAAAAACCCATACTTATTACAATAATAACACTAAATGTTTTTCTTATCAAATTTTCCTCTTATAATTGAATCACCTCTTCATTTGTTTTGTCTTCACTAATATTGATTCTTACCTTTTGCTTTATCCTTGGTTGGTAATTATTAGTAATTCCTTCATTGTTTGTGATCTATCATTTTGGGGCAAATTCGTTGTCATAACTTTCTCTAAGATATTTTCAGGGACCTGAGCAACAACTCATTTGACGCGTCCCCCGTTCCTCAATGGATTTCTTCCTTAACCTTGTTAACGACAATGTAAGTCCAAACTCCAAAATAATAAAAAGTGGTTGGGAAACATGGTTTAGATGGACTAGGGAAGCATATTGATATTTTCTGATTTGCCATCTTCCTTGCTTTTCAAATTGTTTCCCAGTGTGATGGAAAATGGAAAATTGAATGGATCGTTGCCTTCTACCATTTTACAATTGCCACAACTGGAGACATTGTGAGTATGCTTACCACTTTCTCCTCTGTATACTGTATAGTAAATTTGAAGCAAGATCTGATCGTCTTTTCGAATGAGTAGGAGAATGGCGAGAAATTTCATCGATGGAACTGTGGACCTCAGTAGTTTAACAAGCCAGAAGCTGCAACAACTAGACTTACAGAACAACATCATCACAGGTTTTATCCCGCAAAACACTGCCATGGACGTGTAAGAATTTTTCTTTTGCCAAGGGGATTTCAATATTCAATGAAATGAAAACAAGTCACGCAATAAGAGTCACCTGTGCTCACTAGATTAGTGATCTATCATGAAAAAACCATGTTGATTTCGTATATAAAAGGAGGCATCTCCACCATTGGCAATTCACCGTTAATAATTCACCATGGGAAAATTCATCGCCATGACAAATTCACCACGATTAACAATTCACCGCCATGAAAAATTAATCACAAACTTTTAATACAATGAATTTCTGATGGTGAATTTTCCTTGAAATGAATTTGTCAATGACGATGAATTTTCCGAAAGCCATAAAAAGAATGTTATTTTGCCACAAGGATCCTGCCACAGCTTCTTTTTATTTTACTTTATCTTTCTGCTTCCATATTTATTGAAGGTGACTCACTAGAATACCTACATGAGTTCAATAGTTTCCTTCAGTCATGGTAAGCTAACGGGCCCAAACTTTTATGAGATTGGCAGCAACTTCTTTGGTAACCCGGCCTGTGCTGAAGGAACACAACTATCAACTTTGAAAGATTGTCATCCAGAAATGGCGCGAAACAGCAGCACCTACACAAGTGTTACAAAAGATTGTGGGAAAACTAGGAATTGTGGAGAGGATATGGAAATCGATCCTGCTAACTGCGAATGTGCAATGCCCTATGAAGGGAATCTGGTCTTCAGAGCTCCTTCCTTTTCAACTCTGAACAATATTTCCAGATTCCAAAATCTAGAGAAATCCTTTGTGAACCTGACAAACTTAGTGGGCTTGACAAACTCAGCAGTATACATACCTTCCGGCATGTCTTTTGACAGCAATGACTATCTCACAATACCCATTCAGATTTTTCCACCGGTTGGAATGAAGTATTTTGAGCAATCATATATTGTAAATCTGGCTTACAGTTTAAGGAATCAGACTTACAGCCCACCAACAGAATTCGGACCCTACTTATTCATACCGAATCCGTACATCTTCCCTGGTGAGATTGTCCTTCCTTTTCACGTTTGGTTCTTGAGAGGGCATTGTTTATAAATTTATTAGATTTTCCAAATTCAAAATTTCCCTCTTTGTTTCAGATCTTTCCAAAGGCTTAAGTAAAGTGGCAATTATTGGTATAGCAATCGGTGCGGCGTTGTCAGTCCTTACCATTCTGGGCATGGGGATCTATATAATCATGTTAAAAAGGAAAGCAAGAAAGTCAGCTAAAAATAGCAGACCATTTGGTATACAAATTTTCCCCATGAAGCTAATTGCAAAGCATCTGCATATTCTTCCCTCAAGTTGTGTATATTTAGCTATTGATTTCCTTTTGGGATCGTATTTGTTTGTTCAGGTTCCTGGGGATTTCCAAGCGGCGATTATAATGGAGATGCCCCCAAACTGAAAGAAGCAAGATGGTTTACATTCGAGGAACTCAGACAGGCTACAAATAATTTCTCCACTGTGAATGAAATTGGATCCGGAGGCTATGGCAAGGCATATCATGTTACCTTTCATTTCTCTATTGCCTTATTTTATCCTAACCGAGTATATTATAGAAGCCTTGTTTTCATTATACATATCACACATCAGCTTCTCTTTCTCCTCTTAATCATAAAATATTGGGTTAAACTAAATCATAGGGCATTAGGAAAATTTATTGCGAGCAATTTACCACTGGAAAATTTACGTCATGACAAATTCACCTCAAGGAAAATTCACCATCAGCAATTCACTGCCGTGAAAAATTCATCACATTAAAAATTTGCAATGAATTTGTCATGACAATAAATTTTCCCCAGTGAATTTTCCTTAATAAATTGCTGGAATGAATTTGCCAGATACCAAATCATAGATTTTAGGGTTTAAGTGTTGGTTCTTCACTTTCTAAGTGCAAAATGAATTAAGTTCCAATTCGTTTCCAGGTGTACAAAGGGATCCTGGCGGCGAGTGGCCAAATGGTGGCTGTGAAGAGAGCGAAAGAGGAGTCTATGCAGGGCGGAGCGGAATTCAAGACCGAAATAGAACTACTGTCGCGTGTTCATCACAAAAATCTGGTGGGACTCATCGGATTTTGTATAGAACAAGGGGAGCATATGATTGTCTACGAGTTCATGCCAAATGGGTCCCTAAGGGGCAATCTCTCTGGTACATTTCTTTCTGCGCTGCCTTTAAAGTTCAAACGAATCACCATTTTCTGCTCTGCATGGACATTTTGAACACAATTTCTGTGAACAGGCAGAACAGGGATAAACTTTGATTGGAGAAGAAGAATTCAAATTGCTTTAGGGGCAGCTAGAGGACTAGCCTATCTTCACGATCATGCAAACCCCGCAATAATTCACAGAGACGTGAAGTCCAACAACATCCTGCTTGATGAAAATCTCAATCCCAAGGTAGCAGATTTCGGGCTTTCCAAACTCATAGCGGACAAGGGCGCCAGAGGACATATCACAAGCCAAGTCAAGGGAACATTTGTGAGTACATTTAAACTCATTCCGATGTCTGTACTAGCCCAAATTCATACAAAATATTGGTATTTTTTTTACTTTTATTTTTTAAAAGATGTACGATTGGGCAGGGGTACCTGGACCCAGAGTATTACATGACACAGCAGCTGACACAGAAGAGCGACGTGTACAGTTACGGTGTTGTACTGCTCGAACTGCTAACTGGCAGACAACCCATAGAACGAGGGAAATATCTGGTTCGAGAAGTGAGGAGTGCTACTGAAAGAGGATGGAGAACTGTTCTTGCGGAGCATCAGCTGTTGGATACAGTTCTCAGAAACTCTCCCATTACTCCCTTTGTTTTAGAAAGCTTTGTAAACTTAGCACTGCGTTGCTGTGAAGACCATGTTGAATATCGACCGAAAATGAGTGAAGTGGTGAAGGAGCTTGAATCCATGGCAGAAATGTGTGGAGCTAACGACACAGAAGGTGAGACGGAGATGGAAGATGGTGTTACATTTAGAAAGCTCGATTTTCACCCTTATGCTAATTCTGCGTCGGCTTCATTTGATTACAGTGGTAGTGGCGGACACATTGTGCCTCCAACAGTAGAACCCAAGTAATCTTTGAGCTTGTGTTTGCACAACTGCATCTTTGCATAAAAGTGTGGATACAACTGCATCAATGTATTTCCCAATCCCATTTAATCTTTTCAGTTTCCACCCAACATACAATTTTGTTGGAAAATAAGGTTTGTATTCCTAGGGATTAAAATGTTTGTTTTCTATTAGTTGGGAGTTTAGTTTAGTTTAGTTTTTTGTGTTTTTTTTTTTTTACAAAAGTTATATCTTATTTTTCTTCATTTGATTATTAGGGGTGTGATTTTTTTCATCCACCTTTGCTTTGTGAATATGCATAATATTATCTTTTAATTAGTAATTAAGACATTTATCAAAAAAATGTATAATTTTTTTTTTTACATCAAATGCAATGTTTATCTTTTATGAATATAGATGCTAACATAAAAAAAAAAATGTTCATCAAATGTAATGTTGATCTTTTATGAACCATTTTTTTGTGAATATATATTTTTATTTCTTATATTAATATAGATACTATGTCTATTCATCAAAAAAACAAGTACATCAAATGCAATGTTTTATAGACATTTACATAATATATTGTAAAACGCCTCAAATATTTTCTATAACTTTTGAAAGCAATATAATTTTTTTTTATTTTACAATTTATGAATACAAATTTCAATAGAGTATCAAAACATAAAATGGTTTCTATCCTTTAAAACACCATTAATAATAACTAGCATTGATCTTGTTGATAGTGCTGAAAAATTAGGTGTCTCAACCTTGCAAATTTATTCAAGTTTATTTATTAATTAATATTTTCTCATAATAACTTGACATTGTTAATAATGTATATTATTATATAATTGTTGTCCACCAAATAGGGTGTGAGATCTTGAGTTGGTACTTGTGCCACATGTCCATGTCTTGAAAAGTAAATTATTTATTGCTAAAAGATGTCCATTTAGTAGTATATTATGGAAGACTTATTTTTCAAGATATTATAGAGTTTATGACAACTATAAGAGCCAAAAATAGGTGAGGTTACTTTGGATGCCATGACTAGTATATATGATAAACTATTATAAATTTTCTACAAGGTGGGAGTTACATACTACTCCTAAAGGTTTCACATACATGTGAAAAGTGAGAATTTGTGCCTCTACTTTTATGATTTATTTTTGGTTCTCTATGACAATCATTGGCACATACTTTTGGTTCATAATATTAGCACTTGGTTTATAAAACCATTTGTGATATCTTGTATTATATTCTCTTATATATTGAGGTTTTGGGATAGTAGTTTGTAAGGGGTAAAAGTACAAACCTATGTCGCACTTTTATGAAGGAATCGACTAACACAAGCAAAAATTATCAACTTTGACCATATAAAAGGGGTCTTTATATTTTAAATTTTAAAATGATGTAGACTAATGAAATGTAAAACTCTTGATGAAGTTTATTCCTATAACTTTTCAATTTTAAAAAAAAAAATTTTTTTTTTTAATAAATTTAAGAGTAGATTTTGAATTGGTAAAAATTTGAGAAAAAGTAACATTGAGTTGATCTTAAGAAAAAAATAGAAAAAAATTATTTTCTCCTATTTTTTTTTTTCTCAAATAGACAACTTCAATATCTAATGCATGGAAAATAAAAATAAAAATGTTGATGAATACTTTCCTTGTAATAACATATTAAAGTCAAACATACCAGAATTTGATAGTTTTCATTTGACATCAACTATTATCTATTTTTTTTTATCATTTTCAAAAAATAAATTATACATTTTTTAAGAGGATTCTCTTCTCTAGTCTACCATATATTTTTCATTTTTTTTTAATATGGTTTAGTATTTTTTAATTTCTAATTAGCCTAATTTTTTAACAACCTACTTGCATTATTTAAAATAAAAAATATATAACCAATCAGAATATCCAAAAAAAATATATTTGGATTCTTGAGCTCTACAAAAGGGTATTTTTAGCTTTTTGAAAAAAAAAATCTAACTAAAGAAATATCATGTTCAAGTTAAAAATATGTGGCTACCAACAAAACTGCCACACAGAAAATTTTGGTTGAAAGGGTTATGACTAGAACCCTTTCATCTGAAACCCTTTTACTCAAAAAATTACATGCAAATTGTGTCGGATTTTAAATCAACAAAGGGAAAATTTTTATTTTATTATTCTAGGCGAAATGGTTTCATTTGAAACTTTATGTGCCACGTATAGGCTACATAGTTTTAGACAAAAACTGTTTTGATTGAAATTGTTTAGGTCGAAACTATTTTGCTTGAAACTATTTAATTGGCCACAAGTGTGACACAAGTTTGCATTTTTACCCTATATTGATATTTTATAGGTACATAAGTGTAGTCAGAATAGTGTCAGTATTTCTCAAGGTTTAGTGTAAGAAGAAATTTTTCTACAATCTTATCTTTTTAGAAGTGGTATTAAAGCTTGATTAACTTTGGTTTTAGTTGTGATTTATTAAACTTTTCAAGCTAAGCTAGTTTATAATGAGAGTTTATGTAGACAATATTTTGTGTGGAATATGAAGATAGAAGATCTATTAATTGATCGAGATCTATGGGATGTTATTGATGAGAAAGTTCAAAGGTATATAGATGCTACTTTGACTACTTAGTATCATGCTTTGGACTATAAAGCCAAGGATCTAATCAAATTATACATGAAATACTCTATAAACATCAATGTCCATGCAAATACCTCTACAAATGAAGTATTGGACAAGCTAGGTGAGATATATCAAGAGTGACTAAAATTTTCTTAAGAAATTTTTTGTCTCCCTTGAAAATGGAAGAAGGTGGATGAATTTTAGACCACCTATAATAATTCAATATGTTGGTGGCTCAATTGATATTAGTTGGTGTAAAAATGGATGAGGAGGAGAGACATGTCATTACTTGTTCTATTTTTTTTCCTAATTCATGGGATTTTTTTTTTTATGGCTATTAGAAGTATTATAATTTTTTCTTAAAAGTTAAAAAGTTGTGTATTTTTTTCTTTCTAAAGAGATAAATATGAAGGTATCCATTAGGTTCAAAAAGAACTTGAATATTTGTGGAAGACCTAAAGAAAGAGGAAAGAATAAGAAGCGTAAAAAAATAAAATCAAACTTTAAAGGGAGATCCAAATCTCTTGGAAAATCCAAAGTTATCTGTCGAAACCATGGTAAGCCTTAAATATTATGTAAGGAGTTTAATATATATATATTATGACTCTAAGTCTAAGAAGGAAGACAATGATCTGTAGCTACTCGTACAAGTAATGATGCATTATTAATTGAATCAAATACATCTTTTCATATGACTGCAATAAAGATTATTTTCTAGATATAATGAATTTAATGGAGGCAAAGTGTAATTGGGTGATGATTTTTATCTACATATTATTGGTCATGGTAATGTTAAAAATTATATTTCTTGATGGTCACGTTAAAAAGGATTTATGATGTGTTGCATGTCCATGGGTTATCAAAAAAATTGTTAATATGAACAAACTAATAGGTGCAAGTGTGTATATAGTATTTTATAATACAAAATATAATATATTAGAGGTGCTATAGTGATTTTTAGAGGCATTATAATAAAAAAATTGTATAAGCATGATGCATGCACTAAATTGATACAATATTCTTTCAATAAAAATAAATCTTATGACTACTCTTGGTTATTTTTTTAGAATCAAACTTAATCTCACCATTTACCTATGGATCTGCCAGAGTCCAATGATAATTAAAGACAAGGATTCACCAACAAACAAGGGTTATTAGGCCCTTACTTCTACTCTCCGGGATTTATGAAACCTAAGAGGGTGATCCTAATAATGTTTAAATGATATTCATATGCCAATTTATCATAAACATTGTAACACATAGATAATTCTCATATAATGGCTCAACAAATAGAATGTATCAAAGGAGTTGGCTACTTCTTAAGAACAATTCATATTTGGTGTTTGAGAATAGTAAAACCTAACATAGTTTGTGACCATTTCAAAAAAATTGATTTAATGAATGGTTTGTTGTTGAATTAATCAATGAAATGCAACACGATCACCTCACTTAGATCAGTACCTCAGCCTTGGAACATAGTCAATTATAACATCAACATGATTTGATAGCAATTTCACACATGACATTATTTAAAGCCTTGAGGATACTGCATTACAATACTTCAACATTATATAGCAAACATCACTTCTTACTAACATCCTAGTACATGATTTAACATAAAACTATAGCTCCATTCAAGCATTTACATCAATTCTTTGAATTAATAAGAAAGAATAAAACTATACACCCATCAAAAAACAATATAGACAATTAAGATAACCCTTGATTATATTACTTATAATTCATTAAACTAGTACATAGGAGAGAAAATGGTGCATAAATTGCACTATTTTGTCCTATATTGTCAGTATTACTGTCAGGACTACATGTGCATATTAGCAGACTCGAACCTAAGACTTAACATTAAAATGTTCAGTATATTCTTTACAATCCTTCGTATGATCAATTCTAGAACAACCAACCTCTCTTTGTAACTGGCCCTAAATTCCCATTTATAGAATATGGGAGTAAGAAGCTTCAAGCCAAATTACCATTTCAATCACATTTACATTTGACACTTCATTTCATTTTAGTTTCAAAGATTCCCCAGATGGTTACATTTGCTCATTACAAAATGGGGGGAAAGAAAAAGAAAAAATGTACCATATCATCCATTAAAGAAGATCAAAAAGCCTTCTAAAAGGCATTTCTTGTCATTGCAGTAGCTCCAAAATCCCTCATCCATGTCAATCAAAGAAGATTCTGCATCAACACTTAAGGAAAAAACCTATATATTAACTAGAAAAGGCATATTTTCCATCAAAGCAATAGTGTCCACACCTCTCCTTGACACCGGCCAAAAAAGTTTCCAAGTCAACACTAAATACAAAATTTTTTATGCTTGCTGAAAGTTATGGACCTGCTAATGTGGTGGAGGTGTCATAAAAAAGAAAGAAAGAACTGAGGTGCTACTCTAATTCATCAAAATCAAAGTACACACACCCGCTCCGTGTTCTTACTGAAATTGGAGAAACTACTACCCCTCCCTCATCAAAATCCTTTCATGCCACTAGAGTAAGAAGGTAACGGCCATACTTTGGGTCAATATCTCATTCTTTTCTCAAAGGGACAATTGAATGCTCCATAGGAGAGTTGTGTCTCCCCATATAAGAATCATAAGCTTTGTGGTACTTATTATTCTTCTTCCCACAAGACTTAACCAACTTCCCACTAGACTCTCCCTAGTTAATACCAACAACTCTTCTTCTCAGGTAGTAATTGCTCCTGACACCACCCTTCTTAGATTTATTACAGGCACTCCTCCTACCCTTTGGTGTTCCAGGAGCTCATGGTGTGCCAAGTTCATTTTTAGTTGCAATGTCCTGGGACTCAAGAAAACTAAGTCTCCTAGACCTCCTAATTGGATGGACAGACTCATTTGGCTTACTCATTCTTATAGGAGACAAGACAAGGACTAGAAAACCTTAATTGCAAGAAAATTCACTAGTTTGTGCTCTCAAAATGAAATTGCATAAAAGAAATCCTCAGACGCACACAACTTTAGCAAACTAAGCGACAATTGTAGACAATTAAAACTCTTACTACCCCAAGAATTTAAAAATCATAAGCCAACTTAGTGCATAATTAGAACAGGGAACACATAAAAACCAACTTACCCAGGACAATTACTTCAACACTTCTACAATTACAATGCCTCAGCCTCACATGCTTTTCCCCTGGCTCTAAACCAATTTCTCAACTCAAGATGACTACAAATGGTGAGATAAAATAGAAAACGATCAACATTAAGTAGAATAGTAGGAGCATGTAGCCATTAATGATCAAAGAAGGCTCACACGAGTGAGCTAACAACCAACCACTTAACATTGAATCTAGGTTGTCAATCCCTTCAAATTTAAAACACAATCAATGGATTTCCTCAAGCATCGCTTCTAGATTTTACAACTTATGCCTCAAAAATAGCGATACCACCTCAAAAAGTTGCCATGTTTTCACTTAATCTCATTAGTCATCTTATCTAACAACCATCATGTATCGCCATTCTAGCCCGTACCCCTTCAATTAAATCAACAAGGCACCAAGAGCCGACAATGAGGGGAATAATTTTTTAAACATTCCATCACCCATTGTAGGTTTTCCTTCCTTCACTAGAGTCCCATTAGCGATGTGATCATTTAGCATGATGAAATTTTAATTGTTGGATCACGGTTCATCCTTCTTATGTTCATTTCCCATTGTGCATTGCTGATTCAAGTTTCAATGTTTGGTTCAGATTAGCAATGGAAGAAAGGTAGCAATGGAACAAGATCTAGCCATGTGTACCTATTTTAAAATTGAATGCACAAGAAACATCACTCATAAGAGAAATTCAAATCAATGATAAAACATTGAAACCCATGGCCGCATCGCTCATGGCTACTTTGGGACTCAAAGTTTACAACCAATCGGTGATGAGTGCTGGAAAAAAATTCAAAGAGCACAAAAGGTTATCGTGCATCACTATTGAAAAATTTAAGGTCCATAACTCATCTAAAATGGGTGATACAAAGGAAACACCGCTCATCACACATTGCTGATGTAAGTCGAACATTCACAAAGCTATCTATGATGAACGATGAGCAAAGGTGATAGACATGACTTAAGTGAGACAATTTTGCATGTGCTCATAAGTTGTTTGAAGAAAGGGGATTGCTTAGGATCATGTATAAAAAAGGCCTTAAAAAACTAGAATCATTTATTTCAAAGGATGTAAAGGCCAAAAAAAGACAATAATTCAACCTTGTAAAATAAAGGAGTTTTGAGGACCTAGGCATTAGGGGTTGGTAATGCAATAGATTCGATGATATAGGTTGCCACTTAACTGACCGAGAATTGACGGTGAGGAGTCAACGATAGATTAGAACACTAGAAAGGATGTGGGCCTAAGGGTTACATAGGAAGGGTTCTAGTAATACAAACCCCAAAACAATGACAGTGAACAAAACCCTAATCCTAGAGACATGGATTTAACCAAAACCTTGTAGAATTTTGAGATGGACGTTTGTTCCAACAATGGCTCCTGTTAGGGATGTTTGTTCCTCTAGAATAGAGCGAGATCCAAGAAAATTGTGTTGGAGCAGACCAATCACAGAGAAACAAAACCAGGACTCACTCAGATAAGGAAAGGAAAAACCAGACCAAAGAAAATCAACATATATACAAAATTATATAATGTACTTCCCATATCAAATTCTTTCATAAGCCTCTTCTGGATATACAAGATCTTAGCATGTACTCTACAATTCAATAGGCTTTAGCTTCACATTGGTGGCCTCAAGCCCCCAAAACTTAGAACCATTCCTTTCCTTTCTCAAAAAATTTATTTTCTTCTATTTGCAACCAATCGTACCTGAAAATACGACCATGATTTTCCCAACAACTAGCCCTATTGTGGTCACTGCAACTAACCAATATCTAGGTATCAAATAAAAAGAAAGATCAATGTGGCAACTTACTTTATTCATTTCACAATTACTCTCCACTAGATACTCATTCAAATGGATAGAAAAAGGAAAGTACTCATAGTCCATTTGATCATTGACACCGTAAGGATCGATATCCATTTCAGTTTGCACATCAAATTGGAAACTTTCATGGATACTTTGTTCAAGATCTTCACCCAAGAACATATATCTTGGTATCTTGAAATTGGATTGTAATTCCATTTTTAATAGTCAAGGGTTGCTAGAAAATTCATATAAAACCTTGGAATCATCCTTTGGTATTTGTCTCATGCCAAATAAAAATTTATCTTGTGTGATGAATGAGGAATGTTCATACATAGGCATCCTTTCAAACTGGTATTCACACTTGTCTAAGTAGTGAAAATTGGTTATATTGTCATATGCTCCACTACTTAAGGAAATTGATTCACTAAAGCCCATGGTTCCTTTGCTTTTGTTCAGATCAAGATCATTACCACAAAAATATTTTCAATTACATCCCATGCATCAAAGAATAGCTCCATTTCAGGCTCAATAACATATTTTCTTTTATCCTTCAAATCATCATTTAACTCAAAGAAAAATGTTTCAAAAGATGGCACAAATAACTCAGGACTAATAGAGTCAGTAACAAGGCACTCATGTGTATCATCAATTGATATGTATGATGACATAAATGTGAAGGGTTCCTTATAATTTGAATGGTGTTCATTAGGAACCGAACAAGCTTCCTCATTCCTTTCCTCATCAATACATTCCTTTGCAAAAAAAATCATGTCCATTTACGCTACAAAACTTGAATATTCCATATCTACTTCACATAGATAATTAGGAACAATTAGGGTATGATCCTACTGGTTAGTACCATTATTTCATCATTCTTAACACTATGTTTAGGCTTAGGATATTGAATGCACACATTCTTATCTTCAAATTCCTCATAATTCATAAGGCTCGCACACTTAGGTTTTGATATAACTGGATTGCATTCCAAGAATCCATCACATGGAATTTGTTCATTCTCTTGTAAGGGAAAAACTTCCTGAACATTAGTATGATTGCATCATTCATGCAAAGAAAATGTTTCCAAATCATCATCATAGAAAGATTTATATTCTTCAGAAAAGTAATTAGAGACCTCAGTTTCCCCTTGATCATTATTGCAAGGGAATTCACCATCACCTAGGCTATACTTAGAGTGTTCAGAATGAACACTCAAACTCCCATTCTCAATGCTTTGATTATTTACTTGTGGCGGGACAACAACAATGCTCACAAATGTATCGTTACCCTCATCAGGTCAATGAACTGCATAGCATATGGGCTATCTGCAAATTGATTACAATAATTGTCCTCACCCATACCACAAGACAGGTGTCTATCCTCTAAGACACCCTTCTTACCTACTTGCACTGCCTTATGATTCACTACAATAGGCCAACCATTATTTACACATTGGGTTCTCACACTTAGCTTTCTCAACAATTCTTATCCAATCATTCATTGGATCAAAACCCTGAGGCTTCAAGTCCTTTGGGAATGTACTCAGTCTTGGCTCAAAATTTTCATAAAATAAGTCAATGCATATTGAATCCTCAAGTCTACAATTCTTAAATATTTTTAACAAGGCATTGAAAAACCTTGTAAATAGGTCATATGGTGATTCTCCTTGATATCTTTTCATACTAGATAGTCTTTGAACAAAAGACATTTGATTAGTATTGCTTAAAATTTTGCTGATGTTTAATTTGCAATTCACTATTAGTTGCACTAGCTGACGGTGGACAAATCAAAACAATAGAAGCACCATTATCAATGACAGTCATTTCTACTATCTAATCCACTTGCAAGAGGGGTACTAAAATATCCTATACTCATAGCCATATATCCTTTCATCATTGAATATATTAAATTGTTTTCCATGTCCATGGAAATTTGATATGCATGAAGAAATGTTGTGAGATCCTTATATCTCATCAAATAACTCATTTCTTCATCAAATGCACCCAAATACACAATCAAAAACTTTGCATCACTTGGTCTCATATTTTTAAGAATATCTCTTATTTCTTTTGCAAACCCGAGGTTAAAAGCTAGGACTAACTCATTTTCATCCTTTTGAATTCCCATGAATTTTTTCCTTATTGAACTTGGTTTAATCCTTTCACCAAGCTGTTTTATAAATGGTACCATGAATTCATTCCATGATGAAGAAATAGAACATATGAGTAAGCATGAAAACCAATCTCTAGCATTTCCCTTCAGAGATTGAACAAGTAGCTTCATAACAATATCTTCATGACTTATCTCAGTCTCCCATCAAGTCCATAAAAGTATAAAAATGTATATGAGCTGATTCAAAACTTTTCCCTATAAATTTTGGCAAATTTTCCCTAACACTACTAAGAATAGAGTTTGAGAAATTCTGAATACCATCAAAGTTTAATGTGTTGGCTTTCAGTTGTTTTGTGGTTTGTCCTTGATGTCAGAATTTGATGCTATATGCCTTGATGTTTCAATGTTGATAATGATAAGCTAACAAGTTCACACATCATGTTTCAATGTGGTTGGCATTATTGGTGATTTCATCATCCATCTTGCTGTGGGTTTTTGATACTCTTGATTTATATTGGATCTAACAATGATCAACTTTTAGGAAACTTCATCATAGCATTCTATAGGATATCTTTTGTTTTAGATCAGGCAATCTTGACTTCATGGATAGTGGCTCCTATTGACATATGAATTGGGCATTATTGTTTGGCACTCTTGGTTTTGGAGTTTAGTATCACAATTAGATTTGCAACATTGTGATGTTGGTTTATATCCATTTTTGATGGTATTGATCTTTTGACTCCTTGTGCAGATCAAAAGACATCTTTTGAATCCTTGTGCAAATTAAAAGACATCTTGATTAAAAGACTCAGGTTTCATTGATATGCATATTGGTCATTACATTTGTTTTTGAACTCCATTAGTTGGCATCAATCATATTATTATTAGGTTCATGACTTACCATATTGATTTTGGTTGAAAAGTGCATTCACCTTGCACTTGAAAATGGTTATTATCAGACTTATTGATACATTACATTGTTGTTTGGAAGTGCATGTTACATAGCACTTAAGCCGGTTTTAAATGTTTATTTTGGGTTCATGTCACTTTATTGTCGACTTATTGATAGTCGGTTGTTATCATTTAATTTGAAGACTTTGGTCTTTTCCATGCATGTGGTTATCGACATACTCATTTCTTGGACTATCAACTTATATTGGGTTATTGATGTGTCACATGGACTTTGATATGGAGCATCATAATGTTGGTTCCTTGGATCTCAAAATCATTACATTTTGACTCACAAATTTCAAAAGTTATGTATTATGTTTTGGGGGTTCGATGCAAAGAGAAGATAGGGAAAAACAAAAGTGATTGTTTCATTTCACATTTCAATCGAACCCTGATGCCGCCATGAGAAGTGTTAGTTATAGGTTCAGAAGGTTGATGAGATGCAGTGTGGTATTCTGGGAGTCAGTTATGAAGTTTGTTAGGCAGTTGATAGTTTGGAGTGGTTTTTATACTCAATGGTTTCATATTTTAGTGGCTATTCATCAAATTTCTTTGGTTATTCTTTGAGCCCATTATGGGTATCATGATTTAACTACATTATTTTTTAGTTTATCAAAACCCTGGTTAATTTGGATACAGGTTTTTGCAAAGGAAAACTATTTTATATTCTTTGTATAAATGCATGGCTAAAAGTTGTGACTTGATGATGAGAATATATAAGACAAAATAGAGTATTGTTGAAAAGTGTATGAGGGTTTATTACAATGATATATTTTGAATTTGAAAAAGGTGAAAAGAGGGTTTATGTTGTTTATGTCTCTGGTCGTATTACAGAGATTACATAAAGATTTTTAGAGAGGATATTTGTACTGTCATATGCAAATAGATTTTTTAGTGGGCATTATTGAAAATATCATTTTGTATTTTGTTTTGATTTTGTGACTACAAACATTAATGCAGTTATAAGGTCCTAGCAGTTTGCAATTTCATAAAGGTTTTGTTTCAAATGAAGTTGGTGCTCCACATTGTTATTGGAGTTGGTGCTCCATATTGCTACTGAGTTGGTGCTATGAAAAATATTGTAAATAGTTTGGAATTAAGCCTATAAGGCATTTTGGAGTGGTTTTTTTACTCCAAGAGGGTTTTCCACTTGTCAAAATTATGTGTTTCTCTTTTGTGTGGTTTGTACTCATCTTGCTTAAGTTATCATTTTGTTATATGTTAAAATGATTTATGCAATTCTCTAAAACTTTACCATAGTTTCAAGTTGTCTTTAAGATTAATGTTCAATTGTTCATGTTCATTGTATGAATGTTAAATTCTGCCATAAGTGAGTTGGTGTCTTGTGTGAAATAAAGCATCAAAAGGTTCTTCATTTAACTTTATATGACCAATGTATACCATGCTTTGATATAAGTTGTTAAGCATTCATGTTATGTTTGGTTAAGTCATTGGAAAACAATCATTCAAAAATCAGTTTTCACATTGCATATACAAGCTACTCATTTGTTTAAGATCAAAAAGTTAAAATCTACATTTCAAGTCAAAGAAATTTTTTATACATTACTTAGATTCACCCCCCCTCTCAGAGTAATTCCACTTCCAATATAATGGTCTATACCTCCAAATAGAGAATTTCCTTTGATGGCATGACAAAGGATGCACGCCCTGCATGTTTTTACTTGACATTCTAGAGGGAGATACAAAGGAATGATGCACTTCTTCTATCCATTTACAAACCTCAAATATCAACTTCACCGTTCACTGCCTTACTCCTTGATTTAATCATGACCTTAAGGTGCACAACCCAAATAGAACTATGCTTTCAGATCTTTCTAATGGGAAGATTTTAATAACTATCATACTTCTTACTCATAATATAGAAAATTCAAACTATTTCTTAGAAGTATGTAAGATTACCACTACCATTCCCTTTATTAGTGCTCAATTCACTTAATAGGGAACCAAATTTTTTCCAAATCACTCAACATGGTTTTCACACAAATTTATTGCTTCTTGAAAACAAAAATAAGGGAAATACCTAGATATGTTGCAATTGCTTTGAATTATGCATTTGATTGGAAAACTTTGGAGATCTAAAGTTTTCAACACCATTCCATTAGGTTATTTTGCATAGAGTTGCCTCCTCCTTTGTAGAGGAACAGACTTCGACAATATGAAGCTACTTTCATGGGTTTATTTTAATTTAAGCTTCCCTGATTAGTAGAGTCACATATAAGTCTTTTATGATTTTTGCAACACAACCCTTTCCATGTTTTAATTACTCAAAATATGAACCAAATGTTCAAATTCAGTAAATTCTTTGACTCTCTCAAGATAATACTAGAGTCTTTTGATATTTTCTCTATAGCTTTCCATTAGGTTCTTTACCATATGAGGTCAAGTCTACCTTATCTTTTCTTCAACAAATGTTCATTCCATTTTATTGGATTCTCTTGATGTATACTAGTTCAGAGATCTTAGAGTCGCCACCCACATCTAGTGAGAAATTATGAAACATTCATGGAATCATGATAGATCTTGATAGTACTTACAAGTTTCAAAGGAAACACAAAATATTCTTGCAATATTTATAAGAATGGACTTAATGATACAAGCTAGAGAAAACATGGGTTTGTACTTATTAAAGTATTTGACTCCAACACTTATGATTTGGAAGCACACACTTCATGAGTATCTTCGCTAGTAGAGTCACCAATCTATTGGTTATTTTTTAGAACCAAACTTATTCTCACCATTTACCTATGGATCTGCCAAAATCCAATGATAAGTAAAGACAAGGATTGGCCAAAAAAAAAGGATTATTAGGCCCTTATTTCTACTCTTCGGGCTTTGTGAAACCTAGGAGGGTGATCCTAATAATGTTTACATGATATTCATATGCCATTTTATCACAAAAATTGCAACACATATATAATTCTGATATAATGGCTCAACAAATAGAATGTATCAAAGAAGTTGGCTGCTTTTTAACAATAGTTCATATTCAAAGCCTGAGAATGGTAAAGCCTAACATAATTTGTATCCATTTCAAAAAATTTGATTTAATGAATGGTTTGTTGTTGAATTAATCAACAAAATCCAACATGATCACCTCACTTAGATCGGTGCCTCATCCTTGGAACAAAGTCAATTATAACATCAACATGACTTGATAACAATTTCACACCCGACATTATTTAAATCCTCAAGAGGATACTGCATTATAGTACTTCAACATATATCCCAACCATCACTTCTTACTAACACCCTAGTACCTAATTTAACATAAACCTATAGATCCATTCAAGCATTTACATCAATTCTTTGAATTAATAAGCAAGAATAAAATCATACACCCATCAAAAAATAATAGAGACAAGATAACCCTTCATTATATTACTTATAATTCATAAAACTGGTACGTAGGAGAGAAAGTGGTGCAAAACTTGCGCTATTCTATTCTATATTGTCAGTATTACTATTAGGACTACATGTGTGTATTAGTAGAATCGAACCTAAGAATTAACACTAAATTCTCATTATATTCTTTACAATCCTCCATGTGATCAATTCTAGAACAACCAACCTCTCTTTGTTACTAGCCCTGAATTCCCATTTATAGAATATGGGAGCAACAAGCTTTAGGCCAAATTACCATTTCAGTCACATTTACATTTGAAACTTCATTTCATTTCAGTTTCAAAGATTCTGTTGACAGTTACATTTGCTCATTACAAAATGAGGGCAAAGCTAAAGAAAAAATACCATATCATCCATTGAAGAAGATCAACCAGCCTTCCAAAAGGCATTGCTCATCATTGCAACAACTCCAAAATCCCTCTTCCATGTCGATCAAAGAAGATTATCCATTAGCACTTAAGGAAAAAACCTATATATTAATTGAAAAAGGCATATTCTCCATCGAAGCAATGGTGTCCAACACCTCTCCTTCATACTAGCCAAAAAAGTTTTCAAGTTAGCACCAATGACAAAAAAATATATTCTCATTGAAAGGTATGGACCCATTGATGTGGTTGAGGTGTCATCAAAAATAAAAATAGAACCGAGGTGCTACTCTAATTCATCAAAGTCAAAGTACGCACACCCGCTCTGTGTTCTTGCTGAAATTGGAGAAGCTACTACCCCTACCTCATCAGAATCCTCTCATGCCACTAGAGTAAGAAGGTAACAACTATACTCTGGGTCAGTATCTCCATTTCTTAAAGGGCCAACCGAATCCTCCATGGGAGAGTTGTGTCTCCCCATATAAGAATCATAAGTCTTGTAGTACTTATTCTTCTTCTTCCCACAAGACTTAGCCAACTTCCCACCAGAATCTCCTTGGTCACAACCAACAACTTTGCTTCTCAGGTGGTAATTGCTCCAGACACCACCTTTCTTAGTTTTATTACAAGCACTCCTCCCTTTTCACGTTGCAGGAGCTCTTGGTGTGCCGAGTTCATTTTTAGGTGCAATGTCTTGGGACTCAAGAAAACTAAGTCTCCTAGATCTCCTGAGTGGATGAACATACTCATTTGGCTTACTCATTCTTGTAGGAGATAAGACAAGGACTAGAAAACCTTAATTGGAAGAAAAATCACTGTTTTGTGCTCTCAAAATGAAATTGTAGAAAATAAATCCTCAAACTCACATAGTTTTTACCAACCCAACTGACAATTGCAGAAAATTAAAACTCTTACTACCCCAGGAATTTAAAACTCATAAGCCAGCTTAGTGCATAATTCGAATAGGGCACATATAAAAACCAACTTACCTGAGACAATTACTTCAACACTTCTGCAATTACAATGCCTTAGCCTCACATGCTTTCCCTTGGCTCTAAACCAATTTCTCAACTCAAGAGGACAAAAAATGGTGAGATAAAATAGAAAATGATCAACATTAAGTAGAACAACAAGAGCACGTATCCATTAATGATCATAGAAGGCTTGCGTGAGTGAGCTGATAATCAACCGCTCAACTTTGAATTTGGGCCATCAATCCCTTCAGATTTAAAACATAATCAATGGCGTTCCTCAAGCATCACTCCTAGATTTTACAACTTGTTCCTAAAAAAAAATGATACTACCTCAAAAAGTTGCCATGTCTCCACTTAATCTCATTAGTCATCTCTTATCTAACAACCATCATGTATTACCATTCTGGCTCGTACCCCTTCAATTAAATCAGTGAGGCACCAAGAGCCGGTAGTGAGGGGAATGTTCCTTCAAAAATTCCATTGCCCATCATGGGTTTTCCTTCCTTCATCAGAGTGCCATCAACAATGTGACCATTTAGTGCAATTAAATATTAATTGTCGGATCATGGTCCATCCTTCTTATGTTCATTTCCCATTGCACATCACTGATTCTAGTTTCAATGTTCGGTTCAGATCAGTGATGAAAGAAAGGTAGTGATGGAACAAGATTTGGCCACATGTACCTATTTGAAAATTGAAGGCACAAGAAATATCACTCACAAGAGAAATTCAAATCAGCTATAGAACACTGGAACCCATGATCACATTGTTCATCACTGCTTTGGGACTCAAATCTTACAACCAATTTGCGATGAGTGATGGAACAAAATGTAAAGAGCACAAAAGGTCACCAGGAACTGCTAATGCAAAGTTTAAGATCCACAGCTCATTCACGATGAGCGATACAAAGGAAACACCACTCATCACACATCGCTAATGTAAGTCAAACATTCACAGAGCTATCCACGATGAGTGATGAGAAAAGGCAATAGACATGACTTACATGAGAATATTTTGCATGTGCTCATAAGTTGTTTGAAGAAAGGGGACTGCCTAGGATCATGTACAAAAAGGCCTTAAAAAACTAGAATCATTTATTAAAAAGGATGTAAAGGCCAAATAATCCCGATAATTCAACCTTGTAAATTGAAGGAATTTTGAGGACCTAGGCATTAAGGGATGGTAATGCAACAAATTCAATGACTTAGGTTGCCACTTAATTGATTGGGAACGATGGTGAGGAGTCAACAACGGATTATAACACTAGAAAGGACATGGGCCTAAGGGTTACATAGGAAGGGTTCTAGTAATACAAACCCTAAAACAATGACAATGAACAAAACCCTAAGCCTAGAGACATGGATTTAACCAAAACCTTGCAAAATTTTGAGATGAAACATGAAGCAAATTCAGGGGTTAAATCAGTGGCTCTTGTTAGGGAGGTTTGTTCCTCTGGAATAGAGAAAGATTCAAGTAACTTAGGTTGGAGAAGACCAATCATAGAGAACCAAAACTAGGACCTGCCCAGACAAGTCAAGGGAAAACTAGACCAAAGAAAATCAACATATATACAAAAATATACAATGTAATTCCCATATCAAATTCTTTTATAAGCCTCTTCTATATATACAAGCTCTTAGCTTGTACTTTGAAATTCAATAGGATTCAACTTCACATTGGTGGCCTTAGGCCCCCAAAACCTAGAACCATTCCTTTCCCCCATCAAAAACTTTATTTTCTACTATTTACAAGCTATAGCCAACCATACCTGAAAGTATTGCCGTGAATTTCCCAACAACTAGCCTTGTTGTGGTCACTGCAACTAACCATAATTGCCTACCATTAGTATCACCAACCCCACCCAACTGAAAATTGTATTTAGGTATCAAGTGAAAAGCAAGATCAATGTGGCATCTTACTTTATTCATTTTACAATTACTCTCCCTCATATACTCTTTCAACTAGATAGAAAAAGGAAAGTACTCATAATCCATTTGATCATTGACATCATAAGGGTTGATATCCATTTCAGTTTGCACACCAAAATAGAAAATTTCATGGATACTTTGTTCAATATCTTCACCGAGGAACATATATCTTGGTCTCTTGAAACTGGATTGTAATTCCATTTCTGATAATCGAGGGTTGCTAGAAAGTTCATATAAGACCTTGGAATCATCCTTTGGTATCTGTCATGCAAGATAAAAAATTATCTTGTGTCATGAATGAGAAATTTTCATACACATGCATCCTTTCAAACTGGTATTCACACTCGTCTGAGTGATGAAAATTGGTTATATTGTCATATGCTCCACTACTTAAGGAAATTGATTCACCAGAGCCCATGGTTCCTCTGATTTTGTTTAGATCAAGATCATTACCACAAACACTATTCTCAATTACATCCCATGCATCAAAGAATACCTCCATTTCAAGATCAATAGCATATTCCAGTTTATCCTTCAAACCATCATTTAAATCAAAGAAAAATATTTCAAAAAATGGCACAAATAACTCAGGACTAACAAAGTCAGTAACAAGGCACTCATGTATATCATCAACTGATATGTGTGATGACATAAATGTGAAGGGTTTCTTATAATCTAAATGGTGCTCATTAGCAACTAAACAAGCTTCCTCATCCATTTCCTCATCAATACATTCTTTTCAAAAACAATCATGTCCATTTCTTAAAATTTGTTGATGTTTAATTTGCAATTCACTATTAGCTGCACTAGGTGATGGTGGACAAATCAGAATAGCAGAAGCACCATTATCAATGATAGTAATTTCTACTATCTAACCCACTTGCAAGAGGGGTACTAAAATATCCTATACGCATAGCCATATATCCTTTCATCATTGAATATCTCAATTTTTTTTCAATCAAACACTTTGCATCACTTGGTCTCATATTTTCAGGAATATCTCTTATTGCTTTTGCAAATCTAAGGTTGAAAGCTAGGACTAACTCATTTTCATCCTTTTGAATTTCCATGAGTTTTTTCCTTATTGAAATTGGATTAATCCTTTCATCAAACTATTCTATAAATGCTACCATGAATTCATTCCATGAAGAAATAGAACATGCGGGTAAACATGAAAATCAATCTCTAGCATCTCCCTTCAAAGATTGAACAAATAGCTTCATAACAACATCTTCATGACTTATCTCATAGTCTCCCATCAAGTCCATAAAAGTATACAAATGTCTATGAGTTGATTCAAAACTTTTCCCTACAAATTTTGGAAAATATTCCCTAACACTACTAGGAATAGAGTTTGGGAAATTCTGAATACCATCAAAGTTTAATGGTCTATACCTCCAAATAGAGAAATTCCTCTGATGGCATGCCAAAGGATGCATGCCCTGCATGTTTTTACTTGAAATTGTAGAGGGAGATACAAAGGAATGATACACTTCTTGTATCACTTTACAAACCTCAAATATCAACTTCATAGTTGATCATTCACTACGTTACCCCTTGATTTAATCACAACCTTAAGGTGCACAACCCTAATAGAACTATGCTTTCATATATTTCTAATGGGAAGATTTTAATAACGATCATACTTCTTACAGATAATATATAAACTTCAAACTATTTCTTAGAAGTATGTAAGATTACCACTACCATTCCCTTTATTAGTGCTTAATTCACTTAATAGGGAAACAAATTTTTTCCAAATCACTCAACATGGTTTTCACACAAATATATTTCTTCTTTAAAACCAAAATAGGGAAAATACCTGGATATGTTGCAATTGATTTGAATTATGACTTTGATTGGAAAACTTTGCAGATATGAAGTTGTCATCACCATTCCATCAAGTTCTTTTGCATAGAGTCGCCACCTCCTACAATATGAAGCTGCTTTGACGGGTTGATTTTAATTTAAGCTTTCTTGGTCAACAAAGTCATACATAATTCCTTTATTCTTTTTGAAAAACATCCCTTTCCATGTTTTAATTACTCATAATCTGAACTAGATGTTCAGATTCAGTAAATTTTTTGACTCTCTTAAGATAATACTAGAGCCTTTTGAAAGTTTCTGTCTAGCTTTCCATCAGGTTCTTTACCATATGAGCTCAAGTCTATCTTATCTTTTCTTTAGCAAATTTTCATTCCATTTTATTGGATTCTCTCAAATAATGTATACTGGTTCAAAGATCTTGAAGTCACCACCCACATCTAGTGGGAAATTATGAAACATTCATGGAATCATGGTAGATCTTGATTGTACTTGCAAGTTTCAAAGAAAACACAAAAAATTATTGCAATATTTATAAGAATGGACTTACTGATACAAAGCTAGAGAAAACATGGACTTGTACTTATTAAAGTACTCCAGTGATCCCACAATACTGGTTTACAATTTTTGGCCAAATTGGACATTGAATTGATTTTTTCTAACTAAATCTTTAATTTCAGACACCTATAGCGGCTAAACCCTGAGGAATTTAAAGATGATGCAAACTAGTGATTTGTGAAAATTTTTCTGTAGATTCTAAATATATTTTTCTCAAAATTTTTGGAATTAGATTGCGCCTCTTTTTCCATCTCATTCGAAAACTAGTTTTTTTCAATAAACACCATTTTAAGGAGTGACACTCACTGTATAATACGTAATTTTTTTTTCCATAAAAGGATAAAATTCTATTTTTTTTTTAAATTTAGATTTGTAACTACGATATCTAGTGCTTCCAATTGGTTTCATTGCGGTTTATTGAATATTTTTTCCTTAATCAAGTTTCAAAGTCAAACCGATTATAATTCAGACATAGGCAGACCGTATAACACAATTTTTTTTGTATGTATCAAAATTCAATTTTTTTTTTTTAATTGGATCAAGGACTTCAATATCTAGTACACTCATATTTTTCAATTTTTTTTGATAATCTTCTATTTTTCCACGTGTAGAACAAAGAACTTGATTTTCGGTGAAAAACCTACATTCACAAGAAATAAAAAAAATAAAATAATAATCAAATTAAATTTAATTAAAATTATACTTTTTTGGAAGCTTATAACAAGGACTAAATACTTACAATTTTTTTTTAAATGAATTCATTTGATCCCCCAAAAGGTAAATAAAAAGTGATTTTTTATCAGCATTTTGATAGGTGTAAAGGAGACTCTATTATAGGTATGGTTTAAAACTAGTGGACTTCTATCCAAGGGGGCTTGGTATAAGGTGGTTTGATTAAACCATCTTCAATTGGAATCTTTTAAATTGAACTTTTCAAGCTTTAATAATTATATTTTCTAAAAATATGATATTTCAACAAAAATCAGGATCTCCCAGAAAGTGTAAACCACTATTGTGGAAACACCTACTTGACTCCAACACTTATGATCTAGAAACACACGCTTCATGAGTATGTTCCACAAAAAATTCGCTAATCAGTTGGTTAAACTTAATCTCACCATTTACTTGTGGATTTTCCAAAATCCAATGATAAGTAAAGACAAGGATTGGCCAACAAACAAGTAAGGGTTATTAGGCCTTTACTTCTACTCTTCAGGCTCTGTGAAACCCAAGAGGGTGATCCTAATAATATTTACATGATATTCATATGCCATTTTATCATAAACATTGCAACACACAGATAATTGTCATATAATGGCTCAACAAATAGAATATATCAAAGGAGTTGGCTACTTCTTAACAACTATTCATATTCAGAGCATGAGAATGGTAAAGCCTAACATAATTTGTGACCCATTTTAGAAAATTTGATTTAATGAATGATTTTTTGCTGAATTAATCAACAAAATGCAACACGATCACCTCAATTAGATCAGTTCCTCATCCTTGGAATGAAGTCAATTCTAACATCAACATGATTTGATATCAATTTTACATCTTTTCATATGATTGCAATAAAGATTATTTTCTAGATATAAAGAATTTAATGGAGGAAAAGTGTAATTGGGTGATGATTATTATCTACATATTATTAGTCATGGTAATGTTAGAAATTATATTTCTTGATGGTCGGGTTAAAAAGGATTTATCATGTCTTGCATGTCCCTAGATTATCAAAAAAAATATTAAATATGAACAAAGTAATAGATGTAAGTGTGTATACAGTATTTTATAATACAAAATATAATATATTAGAGGTGTTATAGTGATTTTTAGAGGCATTATAATCATAACATTGTATAAGCATGATACATGCACTATTGATACAATATTATTTCAAGTAGATAAAAATAAATTTTACAACTACTTCATTAGAAAAAGATTTGGGTTCACCTTTAGTGAATGGTTGTCACTTTTAGGTACTAAGAGCATTATTTATTTTGAATAAAAAAGTTACCTATAGAGAAGACTATGTTATGTAACCATAGATTAGGCCACATTTGAGATAAGGATCTAAGGACCTTGAAAAATAAAATTCTTTTTGAAGGTCAAGTTGATTGTAATGTTGATTTTGCATTTTGTGATCATTATTTTTATGGTAAACAAAATCATGTTTATTTTTACTCAAATATCACAAGTCTAATGGTGTTTTGGATATTATTCATTCTAATGTGTTTGGTCTTATTGATTTTGTTTCGATATTATAATCCACATATTATATTTTTTTTATTGATTATTATAGAAGAAGGACATGGGTTAATTTTACGAGTAAATCTAGTTTTAAGAAAATTTAAAGAATTAGAGTAATGGTTGAGTTACATAATAGAAAAAATAATTTGAGGATTGTAAGGAAAGCTAAGGTGCAGAAATAACTCTCCTAACGTCAAAACCTCAGGGAAGAATGTAGAGGTGCTTTTAAATTTTTCAATTATAGTCTAATTAAGATACATTTCTAAGAAATAACATAAAAAAAGAAACAAACATACACAGATGAACACCAGATTTAAGTAGGAAAACCCTTACAGGAGAAAAACCCACCACACCAAGAAAAACCCCTTTGTATTACAGTAATGGAAATTACATACAGAGTACAGGCTTCACTCTCTGATGTCAATTTACAACAACATAATCCTTGATCAAACTTGTATAGGAAACATTCCAATTACAATGCTCTCTAAATTGAATTCATAAACACTGATCACACATCGAACTGTTTACCACACTGTTCATCACACTGATCGTCGAACTGAACATCATCATTGATCTCAGGGTATATCCATGTCGACCCTAGTCTATTGAACTTCCTCATAGAAATAGTCGTAATAGTTCAACTGCTAGAGGTTCCCATTTTGCTCCTTGATTGGTCGAAGACACACCACGTAGGACAGTCTTCCAATCGGTCAAAGTGTCCAAACTATGTTCGCATGTTGGTGAGACATTAACTGTGTCTCCCCAATGCCACAAGACTCGATTGTAGTTATCGCTAAGAGTCATGACCTTCGGCAAAGACCTCATACCAAGTTCAAAAGTAGTCAGCGAGACAAACCATATCGCTGAGATGTCATATCGATGACCACCACATGTAGCGCTATTCGACAAGACCATCGCTATTCGGTGAGAGGTCATACCAATGTTCAAAAGGTCACATAGACATCAACATTCCCATCGGCAAGACTATTGCTATCGCTAAGAGATCATATCGAAGCCTTCATGTTACACCAAAATGTCCTACCGTCAATGAGACTTCATTAATCGCTAAGAGTTCTTACTGAAGCCTCCATGTTACCCCAAGACCACCTTTTGCCAAGATTCATACCGACAACATCGAAAGCATCGGCAAGACAAACCTCCATCGCTAAGAGTTCTTATTGAAGTCACATGTTACACCGATGACTCCAAGTGTATAACCATTCAGCAACATCTCTTATCAGTAAGACTTCATACCGAACATTCATATCTTTCCCCGATAACTGTTGTCACCACAAGTCTCCTCGACAACCACTAAACACCAACACGTCGATAAGATATTAGCTCGAGCAGTAAGAGATAGAAAATTTCACAGTGACCATCATGTCACATCAATATCTCCAGTCAGCAAGACAGTAACAAGGTCTTGGCAACTTGAGAATTCCACAAGGTTAGACAACTGCTAGTCGGCTAGACAATAAGGATGTCACATTGACTTTTCTCTTTTAGAGGTTTCAGCTTGTGAGATTGCGACACACAATTCCAACAAGGATCGACAATGTTGAAGATTTTTTCTCTAATTATTTTGATAGATTTTGTAAATAATTGGGTATTTAGAGATAAAATAAGACACCATTCTCCATATTAAAATGTGTAGGAGCTAAAAATTAGCCTTGTCCCAAGATCACCTGCAAAAACAATGAAAAACTTCTACTTGAGAGAGTATGCAATAAATGAGCTTTCTTGATATTAAGATCTATCAAATATGATGATGAGGTATATTACAAAGGTGTACAATTACCTTTCTTATATAGAGAAGGTTTGATGAAGTACCAAATGCAAAACATTAAATAATTTATATCATTAGTAAATGATACAAGTCATTATAAAATGACTTAGGACTCTAGAATTAAATAAAAGTTGAAAAGATAAGATATGAGAGATATTATCTAGATAAATAAGACTTCTAGAAATATGCCTAGGACTTATGTAGAATTAACATGTAAATAGGAGGTCATTAATTTTAAAATAGTTAGGTAAATTACCTATTTACACCAACAAAATGAAGTTCTAGAAAGAAAATAAGACATTGATGGAGAAGGCTAAGAGTATGCTTGGTGGTGTTAAACTAGAACAAAGATTTTGGTTTGAATTTGTATCTATCATTTTCTACTTGATTAATACTCCTCCTACATCATATCTTGTTGGTAAAATTTATTCGGGGGTGTGCTTAGAGCACAAGATTTCACTTATACATCTAAGATTTTTTTGTTTCAAGGCATAAATATATATACCTGTGGATGCCAAATATGCATATGCTTAAACCTTAACATAATATCATCATTTTAGCCATTTGAAACACATTATATTAAACATCCCCATGAAATACTTAACCATGCTAAAATATGCAAAACTAAATAGAACAAAAACAACTAATTTCAAGCATATAAAAACATGATCAAAACTTTATCTCATAGTGGATTGGTGCTTCTGTGGTAATAAGCCCTTTCCCAATCCTTGCTAAGCTTTATGATAAAATGCCTTGGAGATGGAGTGGACAAAATCAACTCTCAATGTGAGGAGAGTGACTTTGCATGAGATTGTAGATGATTTGTTGAAGAATGGAGCTTCCATTTATAGATTCTTAAGTTGAAAGAGTGCTCAAAAGGGACCAATGTGGGATAATGTTTTAGCCAATGAGATGGACCCACTTGTCACCTTGTAAATGGTTGGAGGATGTGCAAGTTTTGGTCAATATGCCAATAAATGAGATTGGTTGGCCTTTTTCAAATTCAAATTTTGCTTGTTGGAGGGAGAAAAAGTGACTTTAATGCCAAGTGGGCGACATGTAAGAGGGGATTTATTGCCATGTTGGAAGGGACAAGTCAACTTGCTTTCAAATTCAAACTTGAGGAATATTTTCAAAATATGCTTTGTTGAGGGAAAATGATGATTTTAATAAATGAATTAAAATGTTTTATTGGTGCAAGTTGGAAAAGCTAGAGGATGTGATGGGTGATTAGAATTAGCATTAATCATGGATTTGATTAATTAAGATGAGGATTAGGGGTTTTGACCCATTTGACTTAGATTTAGGGATTTAAATTAAATCAAAGGGAGATGAAAGGTGATTTCATATTTAATTAAATAAAATGTTTGATTTATTTAATTAAAAGAATGATGATAGGCTTAAATTAAATAAAGTTAATTTATTCAATTTAAATGAATGACCTTAGGAGATTAATCAATTAAAATTGATTTATTTAATTGATCAAGTGAATATGATTATGCATGATGTCAATTTTGCATGTCTACATTTTTCCCCTCTTTGAAGCAATGTACTTGTTGCATTGGTTCAAAGAATAAACTTGCTATGATCAAAATTCAATTTTATTTTTTATTTTTTCAGATGCCCCAACAAAAATAATTATATTGGTACATTGCCCCCTCGAGAGATCGGGTGAAAATATTTGATTTGAGGGTCGATCTCGTGACAAAGAGGTTTAAGATGGACATATGGATGATTATGATGATGATGCAAATGAGATGGTTTTAAGATGCTTAGAATAACCAATCCATATTATCCTAAACAACTTAAAATGATGATGTAATGTATGTGAGATGGATGAGATGGATGATGTGATATGCTATGATTATGATATTTATGTATGGTAATGGTTTATGGATGCATGATGGATGCAAGATGGATGCATTGGTGATGTTATGTTAGCAGAGAGAGAAGAAAGAAGAAATGAGATGATGCCAAGAGGATCCAACAAGTCCATGATCTGACGAGACTTTATTAGAGATGATGATGATGAATGGATGATGATGATTTGTTTATCAAGGATTGGGACTTTAAAAGGGCTACTTACCTTATGTTTGATAACACACATAAGCACGATGCATCAAGGTATAAAGAACCAGGATGGAATTGCACTTAGTGTGATGGAATTTGACTTAACAAATAGATAGGAGTATTTTTGTTCACACTTGACATATGGAAACCTTGCTAGGACGTACCTAACAAAGCAAGTATTCGCCAAGTTATATTACAAGAACATCCAACAAGCACAACAGAAAAAAGATAATGATCGTTGCCCCATTCCTATATCTCTAAATCCTTCGTTCAGATATCATCAAGAGGTCCTTGGAATGAGTACAATAAAATAAATCAAAAGAAAAGATCAAGTACACAAACAAGCCAATGTTCTTCATACCTTTAGCCAAAGGGATCTATTTTGATAGGATAAGAATCCAAGGTTATATCCAAAATGATGTCCATTTTCGGAATGATATATCCTAGGACATGCATTTATAGGATGATAATGGTTTGATAAGTTGATTGATAGGCTATTGATATAAGGTTGATTGACATGTTTGAAAATGATCAAGAGTTTGATTTTGTGTTTAATAGTTTGTTGTTTCAATTTTGATTTTGCGTTTGGAGTTTTCTTTTATTGATTGTTGTGATTGTTTCTATTTGTGTTGCCAAAGGATGAAGGTGATGACTAGTTTATTATGGATTGATTATTTTGAGTGAGAGAGAGATGAGATGGATGATTTTTTTCAAATATTTGGATGTTTTGAGGATGTTTTTGGTATTTTTTGAGATTTTACAAATGTTTTGATTTTTGATTTTTTGAATGTTTTGGGGTTTTCTGAGATTTTTTGAATGTTTTTGGATTTTGAGTTTTTTATGAGTGTTTTTGGATTTTGATATGTTTTGGATATGTTTTGGATTTTTCACATGATTTTGATGATTTGGATATGGATATGTGTGATGACATTAGTGCTCTGTTTTGGGATTTTGTTGAAAACCAAGCTAAGGTTGATTGATTAGATTGATGGATTTATGATGATAACATTGTTGAGGATGCACAATAATGTGAGGATAGTGTTACACAAACACAAGGATTAGGATGGATATCCCAAGATGATGAGGGATTGATGATGATAACATTCTTGAGGATACACAACAATGCAAGGATAGTGTTAAGCAATATAAGGATATCTCGAGATGATAATTTTTTGATTGGATTTGATTGATCATGATTGATGGAGCTTGATTTGGAACAAAATTTGTTTGAATGATTTGATGTGATGTTGAAGGATGCATTAGATTTGACTGATATTGATTTAATATTCCTCAAGTTTGAATTTGAAAGCAAGTTGAGTTGTCCCTTTCAACATGGCAATAAATCCCCTCTTACATGTCCCCCACTTGGCATTAAAGTCACTTTTTCTCCCTCCAACAAGCAAAATTTGAATTTGAAAAAGGCCAACCAATCTCATTTATTGGAACATTGACTAAAACTTGCACATCCTCCAACCATTCATAAGGTGACAACTGGATCCATCTTATTAGATAAAACATTATCCCACATTGGTCCCTTTTGAGCACTCTTTCAACTTGAGAATCTATAAATGGAAGCTTCATTCTTCAAAAAATCATCTACAATCTTATGCAAAGTCACTCTCCTCACATTGAGAGCTGATTTTCTCCACTCTGTCTCCAAGGAATTTTATCATAAAGCTTAGCAAGGATTGGGAAACAACTTCTTTCCACAGAAGCACTAATCAACTATGAGATAAAGTTTTGATCATGTTTTTATATGCTTGAAATTAGTTGTTTTTGTTCTATTTAGTTTTGCATATTTTAGAATGGTTAACTATTTCATAGGGATGTTTAATATAATGTGTTTCAAATGACTAACATGATGATATTATGATAAGGTTTAAGCATATGCAGATTTGGAATCCACAATACCAAAGGAGAAATGAAAAAAATTGGAGAACACATTTGTGAAATATATCTTCACCAATTATAGTTATGGTGTGAAATGATACAATATTTTTAATCTTGTTGCTTATAAAATAATATTGTAGATGTGTTATTTTTAAACTAAGCCTTCTTTTGTTATATAGAGAACAAAGTAAAAGTAAATATATGATTTAATGTTCCCACTATGCTTGAAGAAGTTAAATTGAAATGCTAAGATAAGTAAAAATTTAATGAGAGCTCATCAAGATTTAAAAATTTAGAAGAGGAGGAAGAATAACTACCTTAGCTTGTTTGAAATTATACAATGCACCAACAACCACCAAAAAAGTATTGGTATTCTCCTAATGATGAGATGTATATTTTATTTGAATAATAACATGGATGAATTGAGATCTACAAAAGATTCATTAGGTATGAATGATGTAGAGTATTAATAAATAGTTGTGGATGAGGAAATGGTATCATTAGAAAAGAGTGATATATGGGATTTAGTACCATTACAGTAAAGGATACAAACTTGGTTGTAAATTTGGATCAGGGATAGTTGGAGTGGATTGGATTGCATTTAGGTATCCAATGACAAGAGAAAATAAAGTATAGAAATAAGGGGATAAATTATTTAACACCTCATGAATTAAGTGATTATTTTATCATATTGGAACAAGTCCAATTATTTATGTATTTTTTGATCCTAACTAAGGTTTTAGGAGATGGGTGCTTAAGATTGATGAATGGATTATTGACAAAAATGATTGGGTAGATGAAAGGATTGGTAGCAACAAGCTCATGAGAGGAGTGAAATGAGACACCTATTTAGATTTTGGAAGAATTTCCCTTAACCTTAATGGAGGGATGGGCTTTTTTTCATGACATATATAGCCAAGGCCTTGAAATCCTAGATTTATTTTTAATTGGATGGTCTCTAAGAAGTCTAACTCATGAAGGTGTGAGCCTTTTCCTTTTTTCTTTTGGGTGTAAACCTTTGCCTTGATATTGAATGTTTTGATAAATTTGATTACCCATAGTATAATAATTATTTCAGAAATAAGATTTGAATATATTTTTAGATGGGTAAGTAGTAATGGAAGTGGTAGTTTCCTCAATGGAGAGGAAAATATCTTGGATAAAAGTGGTGGAAACAATGTGATAGGATTGTGGTTTATAGATTTATTCAGTAGGGATGATTGAATCTTTAAATAGTAAGGGATCATGGAAAGGATTAGTTGGGATACTTAGATATTGATTTAGGTGATGAAATGTGTGTAGATTCTTTGGAACAATCTCTTGACATAGTTAGATTTTTTTGGAAGATATACAGGGGCATTGGTGGATTGTGTTCTTATTAGCTAGGGTGTAGAGAGAGTATTCATGTTGTGTTGTGGGTGAGGGGTATTTTTTATGATTATGAATGGTAGATTTAATAAATTTGAGGTATTTTATATATTTGGGATTAATGACTATGTTGGATCTCCAATCTACTTCTTGAAACTCTTAATAAATAAATTTATATGCTCAAATTTTTTGGGAGGATGGCCAATGAATGAGAAAATATGCTATTCTATCTTGCAATTTAGGCTCACTAGGACTTAGAGGTGTTGAATGCACAAGAAAACTAAGAGGAGGGTGAATTAGTTATACCTTAAAACTTCAAAACCCTCATAAACATTAAGATCCACATTTATTCAATTAACCCTTACTTTGTTTTAATGATTTAGCATGAAAAGAAAATAACAAAAACAAAAACACAATTAACACCATACACAAGAGAACACCATATTTACATGGAAAACCCAAGATGGGAAAAACCATGGTGAGGATTAGCTCAGAATATAAAGTAGTATCAACCTCGATTACAAAAGGGCTCATTACCATATGGCACACTACTTATAAGAAAGAAAGGCTCACTAGAAAAGGTTCATTGCAAGTGTAGAAAAAAAGATAGAGAAGAATTTTATACAAAGAAATCAATCTCAATGCAACCAAAAAATCCACCACAATGTCACCATCACCTTCATAGTCTAACTGAAGAATTGTAGACACCCTTTTCTCACTACATACAACAATATAACACATGAAATCTCACACTCCACTTCTCAAATTTGCACCTCATAACTGTACAAATCACCATCATACTCATCTATATTATCTACCTTATCATCCCTCAACAACTCAACTCTTATTTATACCATCTTCAACCTTGAAACCATTCTCCAAGGTTGGTTATGCACCGCAATTGTGCAAATTCAAATTAGGTCGACACCAAAACATTCCAACGGTGGAAAGGAATGAAGGTGGACTGCAACACACCTTAGCTAGGACCTAAATCCATTGATACATATCATGCCACATTTCCACAAACATTGAAGCACCTTCGCATTTAGTGTAAACACCCAGATCAATCGGTACCCATGCAAACACCATTAAAATTTTAAGTACATGCTTCCTTTGATCCAACAATAATAACTCACATACAACAAATGTCACTTGAACACAATTTGGAATATTTCACAAGCAACTTGAAATCCAACAAACTCCATTGGAGTAAGTTTCACTAGAAGAATGTACACACCCAGTACACTCAAATAACTCTGACATACACTATGACTCAAGAAACCAACTTTTGAAGTACCAAACATTGAACAAATTCAACCAAAGAAAGATACCAACACTATCAACACGCCATCATATTTGGAAGACCTGAAACTAAATTGTTGAGAAATGTGGAGCAAAAGCATTTCTCCTAGACACCTCTGTAATACATAGTTCACACACTGGTGAGCACAATTATTCTTTTGCACACTGATCCAACACACCAAAATTTGAATATAACACCTTTGAATACCTCTAATCAACATATTTGAAATGCACAAGTAGATCTTCAAACTAGAAGAAATGTGAAGCAAGAGAAAAACACTACTTTGCAACCTAGAACAACACTGCAACTCACTATTTCCTTTTTTTTTTTTTTATCATTTTTTCTCAAAATCACTTCGAAAACCAAGCACTAGAGACACATATTCATAATCTTTAGTACTTCTTCAACACTATAGAACCAACTGCAACCTAGAAACTCAACCATAAATCCATAGAAAAAAGCTTATCAAAGTAGCACTTGAGGTTGACATCAGTAGCTTAATAATGACAACATAATGCAATGAATAAAAGCATCATTAATACAACAACATAGACAACACAAACAAAAATATTTAGCACATCAATGACAACACAATATTGTTGACATCAATGGAAACACCAACTGCTCATACTTGCAACAATCTCCCCCTTTGTCATTGATGGCAACACATGATGTGAAAAACCATCAACAACAAACACAACAATCTCTGCTCCATACCTATTTCATTTTCTCTTTTCTCTCACATGACTTGTTCTTTTTCTCTTTCACATTACTCACTCTCCCCTTTCAACTTATCTTTTTCACATGTTTCATTCTCCCCCTTTTACATCAATAAAAATTGACAAAATATTTGCATTACTTATGTTTCTCCTTTGATATCAATCAACCTTCTCACAACTACTTTGCAACCGTCTTTCCTTCATTGCTCAGTATACTCCCTCTTAGGAGCACATACTATACTACACTAATCAACAACCACTATACAATGACAACATTCACTCTTCCAGACTACAAAAACCAATAATGTTACTACCTACTCCCCCTGATAGGTAGCCACCAATCATTAGTCCAGACCAAAGAATGAATCTTGAAATCCACTAGACTCATGCATCTCCTTATGAATCTAGTTCACAGATAGAGGGGAAATAACCCCTGACTTCTCCCAGAGATACTTAAAAGTATCTTTAGGAAGAGCCTTAGTGAATATGTAACACTCAAGTTAAAACGAAAGGAAACAAAACAAAATGAAAGAACTATAAAATAATCTTTACTTGGAAGTCTCCTTGATACACTAAGAATTTATAGTGGTTGTGTCCAAGAATTTATGTTCAATAGATTAGAATGTCAAGTGATCACAATGTTAGCATAATATTACATTCAAGAGTTGTTCATGTCAAATAGCTTATGGAGGCATCGATTAATAGATTTTTGGGAGGATGAATGGAGGGAAAATATGGATTGGAGAGATCAAGAGCTCTCATTGCTTGAGATTCTTGGAGGCATAAAAATCCTCCAAGTGGTATGCTTGGAGTGAAGGTCAAATGGGTTCACAAGATTCAATGGGAATCAAGGGCAAGGATAAATGTCTTGGGGTGGTGGATGATGAAGATTGAAAAAGTAACTTTTTAAAGGGATGTGAAAATCTTGTCCCATGCTCTCAAGTACTCCAAATATACATGTTAAATGACACACATACCAACTTAGGTACTTGAGCACATAATGCCTTGATTAATCATTATTAGGTATGTGTAAATGATTAAGGGGATGAATTTATTTGATTTGGTTAACTAATGAAAAGTGCATAAAATAGGTGAATTAAATAAATATTAAAATTTATTTAATTTTTTGGATGGGGGTGAGATAAAGTTAGATAAATAAATCTTCACGTCTATTTATCTAAGGTTGAATTATAGAAGTAAGGCTGATAAATTGATTAATGCTAGGAATAGGGTCAGATGAATAGTGATGGATAATGGATGAATGGTGATTTTATCAATTAAATAATAAAGTACTATTTAATTCATAATGAGATGAAAACTAAATAAATAATCAAATTTAAATTATTTATTTGATTAATTATAGAGGAAATGAGAGTAATAAGTAGAAACAATGACATGCCGATTTCATGTCTTTAATTTTATATAGGGTTTCATCTATGTCTTTATAATGAGGGTTTCCTCATTATATATTGTACTAAATTTTTATATCTAATGAATTATTTGGCTTCATAGCATTTCTATTGCTTCTCTCTTGTGTAAATTTTTTTTTTGGTTACAAGTGATCATTGGCTACTATGAGGTTGATCGACAACTCTTACATGATATTAGAGATCCAAATTATGATTCTCTTCCATTTTTTTGAAGAGTTCAACTAAGATATTTTAAATAGTGCATCTTGATGCCACACAAACTTAATGGTTGAGCTCATAAGGCCCAAAATCCTATAAATCCATATAAAACTTGATAAAGTGCAAAAAAATTGGGGGGCTGAAAGAAATTTGCCAAAAAAAATTGTGTGATTGTATGAACCCATACAATTTTGTATGGCCATACAAATTGCACCACTGTTGTTAAACTAGATAGCCGTTGTTAAGAAAATTTTCATATTTAGGTGCCTACATCAACCACTTCATTAGTTGGTGTAGTGTCATAAATTGTCACCCATGACAATTTCACACTATGTTTTGCTCCCCCTTAAGTGCATGAACCTAATTGAACATTTAATTTCCTAAATTATGCATTCAATGGCCCACTTTATCATTTTGTAACCACAAAAAATGCATTCATTTAATACTTTTTCCCCGAGTCCTTAATTTTAGAAAATAGATATGGGACACTAGCACCTAAGGTGCCTATGTCCCCCTATTTTGGCTCCAAATTCAAATATGTTGGCATTAGCATTTTAAAATTTTGAAATTCAAATATCTAAAATCGGCTATCAGGATTTAACTTTTGAGAAACTAGAATAATAGCATATAAATACCTAGTTATTGCATTATTTGAACATTAACAAGAAAGATCTAGCATTAAGTGAGCATTAAGAGCAAGAATTATTGTCAAGAGCATTATCAAGCAAGTCAAGAGAAACCATTAGAGGATTTATTGCAATAATTCAAGATCCAAGCATCATGTCAAATCATATGTGAGTTTATTCATGTTCATGTTATCATTGTTTGTGAAGGCTAACCCTTTGTAGGTCTCTAAGAAATTCAAGCAAATCAAGCAAGCAAGATCCAAATCCTTGAGGAGATGTGTATGATTTCAGTCCTCCAAGGAAGTCATTGAAGGGTGGTGAGTTGCAACACTTTATTGATTCATAATTCCCTTTTATCATTGTCATTGCCATTGTGGAAGTGGAAACACTAACACAGGGTTTGACTAAGGAAAGCCCCAAAATGGCACAACCTTTCTTCTATTTTTGAAGATGCAAGTTTTAGGTTTGAAGAAGATTGGAAAATTTTTAAGGATCAATTATTCATTATTGCAATCAAAACCCTGCACCTGACAACTCACAAAAACTTAGTTACAAAATTATCTGACAATGCGACAGGTGAAAAGTGGAAGCTTTGATTTAGCACCAGAGGACTATGAGATCAGATCTAAATTATCGTTACAAAGAGAGTGGCACTTGGGCGCCTATGTCAAGCTTTTTTAGCTCCAAATTTATATTTCAGGTCCATAGTGTCTTGCCCAGTCTATTACTGTAGTCTATTTCTATCTATGATTACTCAAATTTGTTGTATTTGCATCAAAATTGTAATTTGTATTATTAGGTCAATTGAACTATTGCATTTCATCCTTAGGTGCATTCTAGATTTGGTCAAGGGCAGATTGACTCAATTTTCAGGTTGTAAGTCAGTCTTATATCTTATCCAAATCCATCAAACCCCTACCATCTCCAGTTCTAAATGAAAAATTAGGAAAAGTTGCTCAAACACTAGAGTTCAAATCATAAGGTTTCATTTTTTCTATGTTTCAGTTGGGTATAATCACAAGTATGAATTTTAGGTTTTTTTAATTTATTTACTAAGGGTATAGTTGTTGCAAGTGGCATCATTGGTTAAGCACATATTTTTAGGGTTATTTGGCCCCCAATAATATCATTGATGGGGAACAAGTGTTAAGTGGTAATCAAGAGTGCTTAGGGAGGCCAAATCCCTTGAGAGACTATGGCTAGAGGAGCCCATAATCACCACCAGACCAAAGGGGCTAGACCCTATAGCCATATCGTTCCCTACAACACCATGCCCACTAAGAAAATGCTACTCAAATCTTAACCCTTCCTCAATATGTTCATTGCTTATATACTAGTAGCACCACCCTTTGGTTTCCCAACAACACCCAACTTGCTTTTTTAATGTATACAAGAATGGTTTTTTTCATGGATCGTAACTTGAACATATGGCATTTTTTGAAAATAAATAGGCATTAAAGTTGGTTCTAAGCACTATGCAATCATTCAATTCATTATTCCTATTTTTTCCCTGAATACCTATTATTTCAATTTTCTTAAGTTAATTTTTTTGTTTTAACTTGTGCTTTAAATATCTTACAAAATATGGGGCCATTTTTTATCCTACCAAGGTTTCATTTTCATATTTTTTCTCTAATTTTTTATGAGATTTTTATCTTTGTGATAACCTACCATATGATGATGATAGAGGAGAAACTTGGTTATTTAGTAGGTCTTGATAGTTGGCGTTTCACATAATACTCCTCTTCCTCCTAAAAATATATTCGTTGCCTCTTTCATTTCTATGACTCCTAATCTAGATTAAGATGTTTCATCTTCTTTATCTATGAGTTATGTCATCTTAAGGTTGGGGACTTCTACATCCCAACATTGGAAAATTCATCTCTAGGTGTTCATATTCAAGCATCTTGTGTGGACACATCATCACAGGATAGCTAGTATAGTTGGATGACATATATTGAGGTCACATCATCTCCATCTCTTATTTCTTTGAATTATTCTTTATACTAGGTACACCATAGTCTTCTAGATTTGGTATGTTTAGACGAGTTCTTGATGGATATCACAAGTTTATATTTTGAGTCCCATCTTATAGATTTGATAGACACATTTGAGGACATCCATCTCCTCTTTGATCATAATCTCATGTCATACTTGTTTCACACCATCTTCATCTTTGGATAATATTTTTCATTCATTTGCACATGGTCCTACTTTGTCTCTTTCTTTGTTTATTGGTTTTCTACTTGATTTGATTGTGGCATCATTTCATTTAGAAATGGAAACACCTAAGTAGAGTTTAGGGACAACATCATCATCATTGGACATCCTACATCTACACTTAGTTTTTTCTTCTAAAGGGGAAAATTGTTGTTTAATGTTCATAGATCTTCATCACCATCCTTTGCTGAGAATCCACCATCACTACAAGAGATTATACATTGTGGGGGACCTTCATAGTTTTTTCTTTCTTTCATATATGGGGAAAATCTATTGTACATTGGTGAGAGAGGTAGCCCTTAGTGGGTCATGTTGAGTTATCTTTTCTTCTTTCACTTGTATATGTTTATTTTCATCTTTTCTCTTTTGGAGATGGGTTTTCTCCTATGAATTTTTTTCTTTATTCTTCTTATGAAAAGATTTGTTTGCACAAGGATGCCTAAAATGGCCTTAGAGCTATGATCCATTCTTACATTCCCTGTATTTTATCATATCTCTAAATTGCACTTAAGGGGGTATTTGTGTGAATGTGGTGTATTACCTAACTAGTTTCTTATTAGGTCTTATTCACACTTGCATACTTAAGTTTACCTGAGTTATCTACTTCTTGTGTCATAAATCATAGGATTAAGTCAATTGCCATGATCTTCCTATGTCTTGGAGTATAGGGTTTAGGGTTTTATTTTTATCTTTATAACAAGGGTTTTCTTATTGTATATTGTATCAATGTTCTTTATGCATCTAATAAATTCTCTAGCTCCATAGCATTTTTGTTGCTTCTCTCTTTTGTGAAAAGTTATTTTAATTGTAGGTGATCCTTGAGCTATTGTGAAGTTGATCAACAATTTTTACATAAACGAAATGGAACTTACATTATAAAATGTATGGCATACAAGAACATCTAAATCAAATACACATATACTCTAAAAATTGAATCTTATAGCAGCTTTGTTTGAAGAGGAGAGTATAGCAAAAGTAGCAAATTACTTGATCAAATTCATAGCAGAAGATTCAAGATTAACAAAAAAAAATAGAGAACAATTAAAAGCAACAGTTGAGAACTGTTGAATGAAGATTCCATAAGCTGCTGGTCTGATAAACATCATTAAAAACTTTAATTTTATTCCAATCCCCTCTTGCTTTCATTAAAGAAACGGTGAGGTACTTTCCCCTAACCAGGAATACCCAAATAGCTGTGCGAATCAAAGTTTTATTATGGTTACCCAAATACCGGTGCAAATAAAAGGTTTATTTACTATCCCTGGTTCCAAGTCCCATGAATTAAGTATCATACCTCCATTAGCCTCCTATTCGTTCTCATTCCCTGTTTATCAAAGCTACAAACAGCTTTTCCTCGGTTTGCCAAGGTGATCAAACTTTAGAAGTTTTTTAAGTTGTAGATAAGACTGCAATTTGCAGTGAAAAAAAGGACATCACTTCAGTCAACACCGAATGGAGTGGGTAGATTATCCTAGTCAATTCAGGACACCTACATTTTTGAAATATGAGGCCCTCTGAATTGACGACGATTAGGACATGCTAGGGGTTGCTATTCTACAATATATGCCTAGTTGTGGATTTGATTACTAGGGGCCTGAATTTTTTCTTCCTTACAAGCCGCCCTTAATTTTTATTCTATGAAACTTTTCCATTTTGTTGTGCAACTGGAAAACAAAAAAGCTAATAAATACAGGATTCGTTACCATTTTGAAAAGATCAATCTCCTGTTTATTCATATTTGTGTAAACAACAATGAAACGAAAATAATTCAAGCGAGTTCCTTCAAATTGAGAAATGAAGAACCAGCGTGATTTACACAAATTTTGTAAACATAAGCTGTTTACTGATCAGCCCTTGCTAATTGTACTTCGCTCGATATCCTCATAGATCATGTTTATCATTATACCAATTCACCTGGCAGAACAAGTCATTACCAGGTCATATGACTAAATATGTCACAATCCCAATAAAGGGTGTGAAAGAAGAAAGCCTAGGTATAGATATCCACCTCTTCCCTGTGCTGCAGATGATTGAAATAAAAGTTAAAAATTTTCATAGAAATCCCTCAAAACCAAAATGACTTTTTAGATTACATAAGTTTCATCAGATGCCACTCTAGGTTAAAAGAAAGGTTCTTCTCAATATTCTTCCTCATTTTTGAAAATTTACTACATATCTTTTATTCATCTGACTCTAGGTTAAAAGAAAGGTTCTTCTCAATATTCCAAATGTGAGGTTGCAATGAAGAGTAGTAAGGTACATAAAAATCAGCTTTAAAAACTCAACAATTTTAAAGATGGTCATGTTGCAGCATCCTATAACTTCATAATTACTGGATTTAAATCACCTTTAGCCTATATGACTATCATTATTGCGTGCATGCCCACTTTTTTTATAAGGTGCAGTTTGCATTTTAGACAGCTCTTCTAATCATGAATACTTATTTCTGACCCAGTGACCTGTGAATGAATTTCTCCTCTTTATGAGTATAACCACACAGCGTGGTAGAAGGCAATACATTAATGCTATCAAGTTTTATATTGTAGCATGTCCAAAGATTTATTTGCAATGAAATTCACAAAAGAAACAGACAACTTTGAAGAGATGCCTGCGGTAGAAGTAACCACCAAAGATTAAGAATCAATGACAGCCTTAATGGCTGTAAGCACTATCAGAAATGATATCAAGTGATAGAAAGTTCAAAACTTGCATATTAAAAAAGGCATCAAGGTAGACAAAATCTGTATTTTGTTACAGATTCCATCCTTGCGTGCAAAACCGCAATGAATACTGCTTTTGAAAGTTGAAATGACAAGAAGCTTTTCTTTGAAAGCCTACCATCAATCCTTAGATAGAACTAAAACATATAAATCTGGGAAAAGCTCGACGGTTCAATGGGATTTCTCACAATACCAAATCCATAATGTAGAGTAGTAGTATACAGATATCATTGAAATACATCTTCATCGGGCTTGGACAGGGCTAGACCACTTATCTGATTTTATTAAGAAAAACTGTAAAAGATGACGATGATGCAACATACGGATCTGCTGTAATAAACCCTGCACCCTGTATTTACAAGCTTCTTATTCCAATGTATCTTGACAACAAAATTCAGAGGCTAAGAACTCACAGTTCCCTTCAAATAAAAGAAAACCAGTCTCTTTCTCCTTTGGAATCCATACTTCAAGAAGCAAACCATGACAAAGAAGACAGCTATTGAACAATTGAGGCAAAATTTAGAGGGAATCTACAACTTCATCCTGATGCCTGGCAAGATATCTCTCTCTGCGTTCTTTCTGCAAAGTAACATAATTATATTCAGAATTGTCTTTTACTTATGCCTTCACACAAGAACAAAACGTAGAAGGTAAATCGCATATACAGATGTAACAGTACAAAAAGACATCTTCAGGGCCTAAACTGACCCATTCATCTATAACTCCTTCTGGAGGAGCTGCTGATATTGCCGCCTTGTCATCTTGGGGGGTCTTTTGGGCCTGTTTAATAGCTTCTGCTTCAGCTATCCGTTTCTTCAGTTTCTCCAGTTCCTTCCCAATATATTTCAACAACCATAATTCAGAAAAGGGATCAGCATAAACAATCCTCATCCAAGAAAAAGATCAAAGAGTACGAACTATCTGATACCAATTATTGCATTTGAAAAGACTCTATATGAAATCTAGTTGAGAACAGTTTGTACTTTTATATTTACATTAAGGTGAAACCTTCATTTGCCTTTAATTATTAGTTTTCATACTCTATAACCTAAGGTTCTCATGATGAAGATCCATATTCAAATCTTCCAAGGTGACATCTCAGTACCAGAGCACATGTAGGCTATAAGGTTCTCATGATGGAGATCCATATTCAAATCCTCCAAAGTGGCATCTATGCACCAGAGCACATTTTGCAGCAGTATTCCCTCAGTTGGAATGGTATCCCCACAGTTGTTAGGTCTGTATTGGAATTGTAAAATCCCATAGTGGATCTGTGGTCTTTGGTGGACAATTGTATACGGCATGAACCTTGAAACCAAACCCTCACTAATTAATCTTAAAAAAAGAAGGGAAGGTACTTTTTAAGTCACAGCCTAACTGGAAATTCTCACAGGCCTCTGAGATCTTCTTTGTGGACCAAACAAACCTCACACTTTTAGCTTGTAGATATTGTTCAAATTTTGACCTCTTGGCTTACAACCGTTTGACAAAGCCCGTGATAAATCAAGCCTTGGCAACCTGTCTAAAGCTTAAGAAACTTACATATTCTACAGCTTTCAAACAGAGTACAACATATATGAAAGGTACAGGGGAATGATATGATTGGGAAAAATACCTGAGAAGGGCGTTCTGGATCAAGAAAGACTACTCGGAGCACTCTCTCCACGAACACCAAATCTTTATGCTCCTCAAACTAATACACAAAAGGCAGGAAGAATTCTCAAGAAAACAAAATCTATTTCGTAAATTGCAAGTTTTAAGGCAAAATTCAAATTGTTGAAATAAGCTGAAATCCAGGACAAAATATTGCTTACCAATTCAGGGCTATACTCTGTGCCCTGTTTCACTTTCAAGCTAACAATCTTAAACTTATCCTTGGTAGTCTTCTTTTCGTCCGGCTTATCTGGCAGCTCCACAAACTTTACAACTGCGGTGCAACTTTACCATGAGACAGAATGTAGAGAGCACAAAGGTCCAAGGTGGCCTAAGTGAAGATAACGATATTATTACCTGATGCAAGTATGGACTCTTTGGGAGCAAGAATACCATTAGGAGGTCGCATAAAACAACTCTTTGGAGCATTTGTTTGAAACTGAATCACAATCAGACCCCAACCACAGTCAAAACAAATCTCTTATTTTTAAGCAATTGGTGTTTCCATAGTACTATATTTGTAGATATCATTTGAAGGGATTAGGCATGGAGTAATTAGTAATCAATCCTTCAATCTTCATTTCTGGTGATAGATCTCTCATGAGCGTTGGCATAGTCTACTTAAAATTCATGAAATCGAGTGATAAAAACAGGGTACAAAAAGCAATTCACAAATTAAACCCACCTTAAAAGCCACAAATGAGCGGCTGACATTCTTGATTCTCACAGCGCTTGAGACTTGTTTACCAGGTTCATCTACATATCCATAATCCAACAATATCAAATTTAAGACCAAAAAAAACGAAAAGAGGAAGGCATAGCAAAATTGAGAAAAGAGAGCTTGTTTAAGCCTACACAGAAAGAAGAGCTTCTTGTCAGGATTAAGGCTGAGACTTCGCCAGGTAAGTAGCGAGGCTCTTGCCATGGTGACCAAGGAGCGATGCCTGCGACTACTAGGATTGGAAATTTCACCATTGTTATTGTTGTGATTATGGTTTTGATAGACAATTGGCTGTGTATCCTCCGGCTCTGATGGGTTGTTCCAGAAAGGCATCCCGAAGAGCTTCCAAGACACACACGATTTTTTCGCCCCCATTACTTTACAAAAACATTACAACCCTTTATTAATTCATTCATTTGCTCTGTTTTTCTCCTCTGTGCAGCGACCAGAGAGAATCGTAGTTTTGACCACCTTTCCCCACAGCTTAGGTCAACGATTCCGTCTTCTTCCGTGTAAGAATAAATCAGGATTTAATTTGGGAAACTTTATTGAAATGGGGCCATCTCCACGTATGCTGGCCCCGCTACGTTTGTTGGTGGTCAATTACGCGCTTCGAAGTCCTGGTTTTAGTCCCATTTCACATGTGTGGCAATTTCTAACTTTGTTTTCATCGGTTGTCTGGGCATGAAAAGTCAAGCTCTATAGTGTAAGTCGGTTGTGATGAGAATCAACAAGTGTGACCAAGGCAGGCTTTTCAATGACATTGAATGGAGAAGAGGAACGGTCAAAATAGGATTTCTATGGTTGTGCCTGCTCGCAAGTCAGGTTCCAAGAAAACGTATTTCAGAAGAGATTTCCAAAATTAGCACTCACGTAATAGTTAATTGGATTTGAGACCCCTAGCGAATTTTAGGTCATAATGGAGAAAATTATATTATAATTTTTTTGGTTTGTTTAGAAGTATAATTGTGTGCCAAATTGGTTCATAATAGGGGAGAGGGGAGAGGATATGTGGTCGAGCACCCTAACTTCACGCTTTTCAAAATTCTATGTGGAAATTTCAAAAAAATACCAATTTTTTATAGCAACTTGATTGGCAATGCCCTTGCTTATAACTAAGGTTTCAAGGCCACATCATCAAATATGATGCCACATCAACATACTTTTTGTCGAGGTGTCCAAAAAGGTCCCAAAAAAAAGTGAGACCAATACTTGTGCACTAAATCATGTTTTATTGGTGCGCTAATGTGGCATCACATGATTTGTTGCTTTTTAGATCGAAGGAATACATATTATTCAATTATTGGTAGTTATCATCAACACTAACAACTTTAAAGTCACAACTATTGGTTCAATATTGTGAAAAATATTGGGCATTGAATTGACAACTACTCAACTACTGGGTCCTTTCCCCTATTTCATATTTTGATCTTTTTTATTATTGATTCTAGATTTTTGTATTTTGATTCTTAGATCTATTGTTCACCATCATGGATCAAATCCTTGGGTGCAGACTTGACTCAATGAACTTTTGTTGTGATGGATCTTACCCCACTTTTAGAATTCAAAATTCAAATAATTTGATAAAGCAAGGACATCTTAGATCATTCATGGTTGTGTACTTCTACTTGGAGAATAAAACAAATCTACCTATGTTTACAACAAAGATCACTTTATCCCAAGCTTTTTGCATGATTTCATGATATCAAGTCAATCTACCTAGGGATTTGACCTAGGAGAACTTGAACCTTGAAACCTAGTAGATTCTCCAATTGTGTCTCATAAATACTACATGTCCCTACATCAACTCAGATATCAAGATCAAGGCAAGTGAGTTAAATCATGTTAGATTCCATCAAATCAAATATGTGCATATCAGATTAGGTTTGCAAAAGATTACATATGCACTTGTGGAAGTTAGGTTTGTACGTGAGAAGGTTAGGTCTGCAAATGTGTTGGTAAGCCAAAGAGACAAATAATTAATTTTCAAGATCAAAGATCTTAACCATAGACTACCCTAAAAATCTAGAACAAATGCTAATTAATTCTTAACATCGGGCTCATCATTCCCCCATTGTCAAGCTAATGATGCAGGAGCATCCCGGGTGAAGCGCAATCAACATCACCAAAAAGGTTTTGGTTTGGTTTTGTCATTTTTATTTTGGTTTTCCTTTCTCCTTGGACAATTCAATTAAGTTTCAAAGGTCTTGATTAAATGTCACATATCCAACTATAATCTTGAGTAGGCGTTTCTCCTCAATATTTGAGAGTTTTAATTTCATTTATGAAATCTTATTTTTGACACAAATGAGTTGAGTTTAAAATTGGAATTGAAGATTTAAATCAAAAACAATTGAAGAGGGGGCGGTTCATAATCTAAGCAAGGGTCTTAACAGACAACCATCAATTCAGTTTGATAGGCCTTTTCAAATTATATCAAATTGGAAATGAAATACAGCGGTGTTTAAGAAGGGGCAGAACAAAGCAATAGGCGCGGCTGAAGGAGACCGAGGTTGGAGGAAGAAATAAAAAGAGTTAAAGTTGCTGGAGAGTAGGGCGATAGAGGCTTGAAGAAGGGTTCAAATCCCTAGATCAGAGTGTGACATACACACCAGCCTTTAGATGTCTATTATGTTGATTTTTTGTAGCTCGAAAGGTGGGATGTGGAGTTGTTTTAAAACAACTCGAGTTGGATATGCTTTAAATCACTTTAAAGCAACTCGAGTTAAAATGCTTTAAAGCAATTCGAGTTGGATTTTTAGCAACAACACCTAATTTTTATTCTTTAATAGAATGTTTTCAAGTTTGTGAGGATAAGATAAATCCAAGAGTGATTTTATGTGTAATTAAAGCCAAAGAAAGCAAGGAAAGATTCTTTCCTTGCATGCTAAGTAAAACAACTATGCTCTATAAATGTAAGATTGTTGTAGCAAACTCATATTGTATTTTTCGAGAGAAAAGTTTGTTGTTAGGCTGAATAGAAGATCCAACATTTGCAGGTTTTTTCCCGCATTGGGGTTTCCTGGGTATATTTGTGTTATTATCTTTTTGTGATTGGCTTCTTGTTATTTTTGCTTTCGCTGTTATTAGTTGTTAATTAACCCAGTTGTGTTAATTGTTATAAATCAAATTTCTTTATGTGAATTTATTGTGCAATTAATCTGTTGCTGGGTTATAGAAATTAACATGGTATCAGAGCTCTAAACTTTGAATACGAAGCCAAGATTTGTGACGTAGATTTCAAGAAAAAAAATAAAATCATATTTTCATCTCCAGTTCTTTTTTGGGCTATGGCAACCAGTGTTCGATATGAGGATAGGTTCAAGGGTGCATCTAACTTCTTGCAGTGGAAGGTTCAGATTACATTTTCTCTCAAGGAGAACAAGCTGTGGATCTATGCTAGCACAGAAGTGACTCCACCAACAAATGATCCTATTGCCTTAGATTCACATGAAGTCAAAGAGGCCAAGGCTCAGAGGATTATCCTGGATGGAGTCATTTAATTCCTCATTTATCAGGGAAAGACACCACTAAGGAGATGTGGGATACGCTCACAAAACTTTATCAAAGCGACTATCAGAGTCGTAAGATGATGCTCAAGGACAAATTACATAATACCAAGATGTCCAAAGGTGAGAGTGTGACCTCTTACTTGTCCAAGCTGACACAGGTTAGGGATGAGCTTGCTTCTATTGGAGAGACGAATAATGAAGATGAGTTGGTGCATATAGCCTTGAATGGTTTTTCAAAGCACTGGGAAGTGTTTGTCAAGTGTGTTGTCGGCAAAGATCGGCTACCTAATTGGGAAAGACTTTGGGATGATTTTGTTCAGGAGGAGATCCGTGAAGGTGCTCATCGAGGAGATATGACGAAGAAGGGTCAAGACGAAGAAAATCTTGCTCTTGCTAGCAAGGGTAAGAAGAAGTCCTTGAATAAAGAGCAAACGAAAGGTTCTTCTTCCAAGAGTGGGAAGAAGAAAGATCTGAGCAAGATAAAATGTTTTTGTTGCCATCAGATGGGTCACTATGCCAGTCAATGTCCAAATAAGAAAAATAAGGACAAGCAGAAGAAGCAAGTTGCTGCTACAGCAGAGGTGGACGAGTTTGCATCATGATTTGAGAATGAGTTTTCACTCATTGCCTGTCTCTCAAGTTCAATTGCCAACAGGGTATGGTATATTGACAGTGGGGCTTCTCACCACATGATGGGAGTCAAAGAATGTTTCACCAAGTTGGAGGAGAAGAAGTTGGATTTCTATATTGAGCTCGGAGACAATGCCAAGTACCATGCAACTGGTATTGGCACTGTCAAGTTTCAGAGGGAGTTTGGCAGACCTTTGTTGGTGGAGGATGTGTTGTATGTCCCTGGCATGACAAAGAATTTAATCTCAGTTTTTGCTTTGGAAGACAAGAGCTACATCGTGACCTTTGAGAGGGGAAAAGTCTATTTTCGTCCCAAAGATTCCAAGGTTGCAAAAGTGATTGGAGTTAGGCATGGCAACTTGTTTCGGTTACAGTTTGAGCCAACACATGCGTTGGTTAGTAGCTGTAAAGGGATAGGAGAATTGTGGCACAGGAGGATGGCTCACCTTCACCATGGAGCACTTAATATTCTTAAGGAAATAGTGACAGGGCTGCCTGAGATGAAGACAAAAAAGCATGAGGTGTTCAAGGGTTGTGCTCTTGGGAAATATGCCAAGACCAGTTTTCCAAGAAGCAACACTAGATCCGAAGGGATTTTGGATCTTGTACACTTAGATGTGTGTGGACCTATGTTAACAACATCCTTGAATGGATATGAGTATTATGTTACCTTCATTGATGATTTCTCTAGGAAGACATGGATATATTTCATGAAGAATAAAGATGAGGTCTTCAGTAGGTTCAAAGAGTTTAAGGCTCTCGTGGAGAACCAAACTAGGAAGAAGATCAAGATATTGAGGTCTGATAATGGAGGCGAGTATAGCTCAAATGCCTTCAAATATTTCTGTGCTCAGGAAGGTATCAAGAAAGAGTTGACAGTTCCGTACAACCCTTGGTAGAATGGGGTTGCTGAATGGAAGAACAGGGCTATAGTTGGAGCAGCCAAGGCCATGCTTCATGATCAGGATTTTCCTTGGTTCTTATGGGCTAAAGCTTGCAACACAACTATGTATTTGCAAAATAGGAGCCCTCACAAAGTGTTGGGAAAGTTGACTCCAGAAGAGGCATTCACTGGTAAGAAACCATATTTGGGGCACATTCGCATCTTTGGATGCCTTGTGTATTGTCACATTCCTGTTGAGAAGAGAACCAAGTTGGAACCTACTGCAGAGAAGGGTATCCTTGTTGGGTATAGTGAAACTTCTAAGGCTTATCGGGTTTACATTCCTGCTCTCAGGAAAACAGTGGTTCACAGAGATGTGAAGTTCGAAGAAGATAGGGCTCTTCAGAAGTCAATCAACTTGATGAATGAGGAGGAACAATCACCCATAGTTGAGGTAGCACAAATTCCTCAAACTTCAGTCACACAAGCTGGAAGCAAAGCAAGCAGGCCGAGAAGGGTGATCAAACAGAGGAACAAATAATTCCTCAGCCTCAGATTCCTATTACTGAGAAGAGGAGAAATAGGGCAGCTAAGCAAACATTGAGAGAAGCTTAAGAATATGTAGGTGATCCTCAAGATTTAGTCAAACAGAGAAGGGCTCTTAGACGTTATTCTGAGTATGTGGCACTTATGAGTGAATTAATTGAAGTAGAGCCTTCTAGCTTTCAAGAGGTGTCCAAACACCAAGTATGGAGGGATGCCATGGTGGAAGAGTATTCTTCCATCATGAAGAATAGTGTGTGGGAGGTAGTACCGCATCCAGAAGATAAGTCTGTGGTGGGCTCAAGATGGTTGTATAAGATTAAGCATGTTGTAGATGGTAGTGTGGAAAAGTTCAAAGCCCGGTTTGTGGCTAAGGGGTTTTCTCAGAAGGAAGGAGTTGACTATGATGAGACTTTCGCTCCAGTATCCAGGTACTCATCCATAAGAGCTATCATTTCTATAGCAGCAAAGATGGGTTGGAGGATTCACCAAATGGATGTAAAGACGACCTTCCTCAACGGGGTGATTGAGGAAGATATTTACATAGAGCAACCATAAGGATTTGAAGCACATGAGAGGGATTCTCATGTATGCAGATTGAAAAGAGCACCGTATGGACTCAAGCAAGCTCCCAGGGTGTGGTATTCACGTATTGATAGTTACTTGCAGAGCGTGGGCTTCATCAAGAGTGAGGCGAATCTGAACCTGTACTATGTTTAGGTGAAGGGTGAAATTCTCATATTGGTGTTATATGTTGATGACTTATTTCTCACAGGGTCAGAGGAGCTCATAGCACACTGCAAGTGGGATCTTGTAGGAGAGTTTGAGATGAAGGACTTGGGGTTGATGCATTACTTTCTAGGGTTGGAGTTGTGGCAGAAAGAGGGAGAGATCTTCCTTGGACAAGGGAAATACTTAATTAATATCTTGAAGCGATTTAGGATGGAAAACTGTAAGCCTATGTCAACACCACTTGTGACCATTTGGAAGAAGATTGATGCTTCTAGATAAGAGGCAGTGGACTCGACTTTATACAGACAATTGATAGGATCTCTTATGTATCTGGTCAACACCAGGCAAGACATTTGTTTTGCAGTGAACTCACTCAGTCAGTTTATGGTGGAACCTGAACGTGTGCATTGGATTGCTGTGAAGCATGTTTTGAGATATCTTCAAGGCACAGTTGATTATGGTCTGAAGTATGTTCAACAGGATGGAGTGAAGTTCGAGGGGTTTACCGATGCAGATTTGGGCAGGCAGTACAACTGATCGGAAGAGCACTTCAGGGTGTAGTTTTAGTTTGGGATTAGGAGCAGTCTCTTGGTACAACAAGAAACAAAAGTCAATTGCACTGAGTTCTGCAGAGGCCGAGTATATGGCAGCCAATATGGCTACATGTGAGGCTATCTGGCTTCAAAAACTTCTAGCTGGGCTCTTTGATCAGGAGCTGGATCCTACAGTCATTTACTGTGATAATCAGAGTTGTATCAAACTCTTTGAGAATCCAGTGTTTCATGACAAATCAAAGCATATTGAGATCAAGTACCACTTCATCAAAGATTGTGTGGAGAAGAGGATAGTGAAGCTCAATTACATTCCTATGGATGAACAAATAGCAGATATCCTGATGAAGGCCTTGATGAAGAGCAAGTTTGAATTCTTCAGGGACAAGTTGGGTGTGGTGCAGAACACCTTCCTCGCTAAGAGGGAGTGTTGATTTTTTGTAGCTCAAAAGGTGGGATGTGGAGTTGTTTTAAAGCAGTTGACTCGAGTTGGATATGCTTTAAATCACTTTAAAGCAGCTCGAGTTAGAAATGCTTTAAAGCAATTCGAGTTGGATTTTTAGCAACAACACCTAATTTTTATTCTTTAATAGAATGTTTTCGAGTTTGTGAGGATAAGATAAATCCAAGAGTGATTTTATGTGTAATTAAAGCCAAAGAAAGCAAGGAAAGATTCTTTCCTTGCATGCTAAGTAAAACAACTAGGCTCTATAAATGTAAGATTGTTGTAGCAAACTCATATTGTATTTTTTGAGAGAAAAGTTTGTTGTTAGGCTGAATAGAAGATCCAACATTTGCAGGTTTTTCCCCGCATTGGGGTTTCCTGGGTATATCTATGTTATTATCTTTTTGTGATTGACTTCTTGTTATTTTTGCTTCCGCTATTATTAGTTGTTAATTAACCCAGTTGTGTTAATTGTTATAAATCAGATTTCTTTCTGTGAATTTATTGTGCAATTAATCTGTTGCTGGGTTATAGAAATTAACATATTATTTAACAGAATTGTAGAGAAGTTGACAGAGGAATGGGAAAGGTGTGGTGAGAGTCTAGAATGCCATTAAAAAAAATATAGTTGATGCATGGGGATAATGAACAATTGAATGGTGTATGAGTAGAGGAGATGGAGAGTTGGTGGACAGTGGAGTTGTCCCAAATGTTTGTAAATTGTAATTTCATGAAATTTTTGAATTGAATAAATGTGTTGATTTTGATTTTAAATTGGAGGGAAATATTGTGTAATCGTGCTATCAATTCAAATCGACGCAAGCATTTGTCGATTTTGAGAGTTTATCATGTACGAAGTTTGTGTAATCTGGATTGTGTGAGAGTGTTGTTTTCTTCGTCATAAGCTAAGTATCACATTCGACTATATTAATTATGCATTTATTTACATTTATTATAATGATCAACCCCAAGCCCTTTATCTAGTTTAATTTATGCTCAATTAGATGCATTTTTTTTAATTAATTTTGATAAATTTATTAGGTGTGTTATAAATCCTCAAACTATTTGGTGAACACAACTCATCTTAGAGCTCCTAGGGTTTTGCATCTTGATAAGGATTTTTTTAATCAAATTTTTTTGAGTTCTTTATATGATTTTCATTATTAATTCTAGGGTTTTGTTTCCCTTTCTAATATGTGCTCTATAGCTTTATTTTATTGCACTCTAGAAAATACTCATTTTGGAAAACTCAAAACCATCAAATATAACAAGAAGTGATTATATAATTGATGGTCATTAGAAACATTTATGTTTGCATGATTACACGTAGCTATGAGTTGGTAATATGAACATTAGGTTATAGCAAAATTGACAAAGGTTGAAAAGTGATTGGATCAATAACATTGTAAATGGGTAAAAGTACAAATCTATGTCACACTTTATAAAAGAATCGACCAACACAAACAAAAATCTCAATTTCGGCAACATAAAAGTTGTCTTTATGTTTCGAATTTCAAAATGATGCAAACTAATGAAATGTAGAAATCTTGATGAAGTTTATTCTTGTAATTTTTCAAAATTTTAAAAAATGATTGATATTTTTTTATAAATTTAAGAGCAGATTTTGAAATGCTAAAAATTTCAAGAAAAAGTGATGTTGAGTTGACACCAATAAAAAAATAGAAAACAACTTCATTTTCCTCCGATTTTTTTTTCCAAATAGACAACTTTAATATCTAGTGTGTAGATTTTTTTTGAAATTTTGATGTATATTTTTCTCATAATAACATTTTAAAGTCAAAGTTACCAAAATTTGATAGTTTTCATTTAGCATCAATTATTGTCTATTTTTTATCATTTTCAAAAGAAAAATTATACCCTTTTGGAGAGGATTCTCTCCTCTAGTGCACCATAAATTTTTCATTTTTAAAAAATTTCTAATCAACATCTTTTTTTATTTTAACAACCTACTTGCGTTATTTAAAAAAAACATATTAAAACTAATCAAAATATCAATATCAATATATATATATATATATATATATATATATTTGGATTCTTCAATTTGAGCTCTCAAAATGTTTTTTTTTAAATCATTTTGATTGAAGAAATATTTAGTTGAAGTTGAAAGTTTCAAAATATTTTGAAAACGGGTGAGTTGGTTGCCAACAAGGATGCCCAATAGATGGTTTCAACTGAAACGTTTTCAATTGAAAAAACTTCATTTTCCTCCGAAAATGGGTGAGTTGGTTGCCAACAAAGATGCCCAATAGATGGTTTCAACTGAAACGTTTTCAATAGAAAACAACTTCATTTTCCTTCGATTTTTTTTTTCCAAATAGATAACTTTAATATCTAGTGCGTAGATTTTTTTTGAAATTTTGATGTATATTTTTCTCGTAATAACATTTTAAAGTCAAAGTTACCAAAATTTGATAGTTTTCATTTAGCGTCAATTATTGTCTATTTTTTTTATCATTTTCAAAAGACAAATTATACCCTTTTGGAGAGGATTCTCTCCTCTAGTGCACCATAAATTTTTCATTTTTTTTAATTTCTAATCAACATCTTTTTTTATTTTAACAACCTACTTGCATTATTTAAAAATAACATATTAAAACTAATCAAAATATCAATATCAATATATATATATATATTTGGATTCTTCAATTTGAGCTCTACAAAATGTTTTTTTTTTTTTTTTAAATCATTTTGATTGAAGAAATATTTAGTTGAAGTTGAAAGTTTCAAAATATTTTGAAAACGGGTGAATTGGTTGCCAACAAGGATGCCCAATAGATGGTTTCAACTGAAACATTTTCAATTGAAAAAACTTTGGTCAAAAATGTTTCGAGTGAAACCTTTTCAATCGAAACCATATGGATTTTGTTGATCATAAATTAATAAATATGATCAAATGTGCAATTTGATGGATGCATAGACAATACATTCACATAATATCTAGTTAATTGGATTTGAGACCCTTATGGGGTTTTAGAACATAATGGAGAAAATTATATTATATATTTTCTTTTGGTTTGTTTAGAAGTATAATTGTGTGTGAAATTGGTTTATAATATTTCATATCTTGATCTTCTTTTTTATTGAATCTAGATTTTTGTATTTTGATTATTAGATTTGTTGTTCACCATCATGGCTCAAATCCTTTGGTGTATACTTGATTCAAGTAACTTTTGTAGTGATGGATCTTATCCCACTTTTAGAATTCAAAATTCAAATAATTTGATTCTTGATTATATGTACTTGTGTGTTTGGTTGGTGTATTCAAAACACTTGTTCACTCATTTGAAAATAATTTGATAAAGCAAGGACATATTAGATCATTCATTATTGTGTACTTATGCTCAGAGAATAAAATAAATCTACCTATGTTTACAACAAAGATCACTTTATCTCAAGATTTTTACATGATTTCATGTTATCCTCGAATCTTTTTGCTTAGAGCCATAAAGTCCATCTACCTAGGGATTTGACCTAGGAGAACTTGAACTGTGCAATCTAGTAGGATTCCCCAAATGTGTCTCATAAACACTACATGTCCTTACATCAACTCAAAAATCAAGATCAATGCAAGTGAATTAAATCATATTGGATTCCATCAAATCAAATATGTGAACATCAAGTTAGGTCTATACAAAAGATTACATATGCAATTGTGGAGATTAGGTTTGTAGGTGAGAAGGTTAGGTCCACAAGTGTGTTGGTAAGTCAAAGCAAAATAATTAATTTTCAAGATCAAAGATCTTAATCATAGACTACCTTAAAAATCTAGAACAAATGCTAATTAATTCTTAACATCTCGTACATCATTCCCCCATTGTCAAGCTAAGTATCACATTCAACTATATTAATTATGCATCTATTTACATTTATGACAATGATCAACCCCAAGCCCCTTATCTAGGTTAATTTATGCTCAATTAGATGCATTTATTTGAATGTCTAGATAAATTTATTAGATTTATTAGGTGTGATATAAATCCTCAAACTATTTGGTGAACACAACTCATCTTAGAGCTCCTAGGGTTTTGAATCTTGATAATGAACTTTCAAATCTAATGTTTTTGAGTTCTTTATATGATTTTCATAATTGATTAGGGTTTTATTTCCGTCTCTAATATGTGCCCTATAGATTTATTTTATTGGACTCTAGAAAACACTCATTTTGGAAAACTCAAAACCATCAAATATAACAAGAAGTGATTTCATAATTGATGGTCATTAGAAAAAAATATGTTTGCATGATTACATAACTATGAGTTGGTAATATAAAAATTAGGTGATAGAAAAATTGACAAAGGTTGAAATGTGATTGGATCAATAGTATTGTAAATGGGTAAAAGTACAAACCTGCGTCACACTTTATAAAGGAATTGGCCAACACAAACAAAAATCTCAATTTCGACCACATAAAAGTGTTCTTTATGTTTTGAATTTCAAAATGATGTAAACTAATGAAATATAGAATTGTTTTTTTTTAAAAGAAAAAGTGGCAAGCCACTATAATTATATTTATATTAAATAATAGTTATTACAAAAACTTGGTTCAGGCGAGCATACCGGCAGGAAAGAACTAAGAAGAAAATCTCTAGTTATAGCTCGAGAAAGTACATAAATTCCTATCAAGGTCCTACGACTGACTCAACCCTAGTATAGACCTCTTGACATTTTCAAACAACATACCCTCTTTAAACTGTGAAAAGACAAACCCCATTACATTTCCAAAATACAAACCCTTCACAATTACATTGTATAAATCCCTTTACATTGTCAAAAGACATATCCCATTACATTTCCAAAAATAGACCCTTTACACTTTCAATATATAAACCCCTTTACATGACATTTGATGCATATTACAAAATAATATTACATATGAATTACGCTCATAACAACTAAAAAACCCTGATTACATATTCAACCCACAGATTTTGACTAGAGCATAATCCAAAATACTGATTAGAAGGACGTTGATTTGTTCCCAACTTTGCGAGGGCCATTAACCGAACTTTCATCATATACTTGTTTTTTCTTATAATCATACTCCTGTGAAGGAACTGTTGCATTGATATCATGAACATAATGATAACAATATTTCCCCCTGGCAGCTTGTGGAAGGATTGATAATTACAAATCATGCACACATGTATGATTCCTCAAGAAGGAAATTACATGAAACTTTCTCTTAATCTGATCTATGTCCTCCATAGAGAAAGAAAAATGGTATTTATTAAGAGCTTGGTAGAGGTAAGATGAGGTATCATGCATTGTTGACATAAGCACACCTTGAAAAATTTATGCATACTGCTTTTTGTAATGGATTAGATGCCTAGGGAATAAACCTCCTACCAGACCATCACCTTTGGTCAAGTCGAATTGTTGAACACTTCGAAGTAATGCATAATTTTCCAAGTAAATTCGAACAACAAATTTGCTAGCTATAATTTTTAAAACATTATAGTTTTGAACCAAATCCAGTGTGTTCGATAAGAAAATAGATAGTAAATTTGCTGGAAATACGATCCTTTGAAGTTTTGTGTGCAATGCGTCCTCACCAATGATGATTTTAATGCAATTGAAAACAAACTTATAGTTTACTTTGAAAACTTTATGCAATTCCTCCTTCTCGATGCATGATGAAAAGGGTTCTTCCCATGACTTCACTGTGATTGACACTTTGTAATTTCTCACTTGAAACTCCTTAAGCTCCATGAACTTGTAAATTATCAGGGACAACACAATGCTCTACAAAACCACTTAATTTATGATATGAGCCAAATGAATCAAGTCGGGCTTTATTTAAAGGCAAGCTTTCCATTCTTTTTACAATGCAATTTCTTGAAAACAACATCTTACAAGGATGACACGCTTGGAGTGTCTCGATATTGAAAATGACTGTTATGTTTCCTGTTATCGTATGGATTACAAGGCCAATTTTGTATTGATTTTTGCATCGACACAAGTTAACAAGTTAAATATGTAATCATGAAATAGATAGGCCTTTAGAAGGAATATTTCTTAGTAACCCAAACTTGGCTAAGCTTGGATAAACTTCAATGCTAAAACTGCTACAAATTTAGCTTTGTACTTTGTAGAGAGATCTCAAGACAGAAACCAAGCATGTCGTCCTTGTAAATGCTATTGAATATTCCTTATTAGACATGTGCCATTTCAAAATTATCCAATTTTTATGTGTGGAGAATGTACTTTTGTGCCACGTTATGCCAACTTAAAAGCATGTGTTTAATGATGCCAATTGAGAACCCTACACTTTCTATGATAGCATATAAGTAGCTAGCACATGGATTTTAATAAAACATGACTTAGCAAAATGTTTGGAATATTTATGCTTTAGGAAACTTGTTGACTTGCCCTCTCTCTATGTAAAAGAACTTTAAATGTTTATCTCTACACCCTTAGCATCTTGCTCTATTAGTTAAAGCAAATGAGGGAAGGTGTTTAATGCACTCAAATAATTAATTTCCCTAATCTATGTATTATCACTTCCTAACCCCGCTAAGAAGTCTGCTACCCTATTTCCTTCTCTGAAGGTATGTGAAATTATTAAAGCTTCAAGCTTATGTAGTAATGCCCATGCTTTATGAAATACATAGCTTAAGTTCCAGTTATGAATTTTCCTTTCCTTAGTGCATTGATAATTAACGAGTCCCCTTCTATATGGAGATTTGAAAACCCTAATTGGATTGCTAATTCCAAACCCAATAACAATGCTTGAGCTTTTGCACTGTTATTTGTGCCATGTTGTAGATGAAAAGAAGAGGCTGCGAAGACTATCCCTGATGCATTTCTGATGCAAATTCCTACTCCTGAAGAATTTGCGTTGCCTTTAGATGCCCCGTCGAAGTTTAATTTTACAAAATACTTTAGAGGTGGGTTCCATTTAACTGATGCTCTGTCAACTTTTGGAGTGCAATTTTTGAGTAGGCTACCATCGAATGACATTTTGATGTCTTTCCAATTTTTCAAAATAGAACTATCCCAATTTGTAAATAATGAATTAATGAATTTCTATTTTTGGACACATGAGTTAACCCCTTATGATATTTCCTTTTTTATTTTTAGTAAAGTCAACTCTATTGGAGATTTTGTTTTTTTTGAAAATTCTCATGTTTCTTTCCCACCAGAGATTCCATACTACAATCACCAGGACTATATACCATATGCATACGAAGAATGAGGAATGATACAGTAACAACCAACTTTGGGAGATTATATTTGTATCCAACATTGATTGGAAAAAATACACTGCAAAAATAAATTCGATGACCAGGAATCATCTTTTTCAAAATTTTAAAAAACGGTTTTGATTTCTTGGAAAACAAAGATGGACCAAAAACCAAAAATTTCAAGAAAAACCCGTTGAGTTTAAAACGAAAAAAAATGAAACAACTTCATTTTCCCTTAATTTTTTTTTTCAAATAGATAACTTCAATATCTAAAGCAAATAATTTTTTTTTGAAATTTTGATGTATATTTTCCTCGTAATAATGTTTTAAAGTCAAAGTTACCAAAATTTGATAGTTTTCATTTAGTGTCAATTATTGTCTATTTTTTATCATTTTAAAAAGACAAATTATACCCTTTTTGGAGAGGATTCTCTCCTCTAGTGCATCATAAATTTTTCAATTTTTTTAATTTCTAATCAACCTCTTTTTATTATTTTAACAACCTACTTACATTATTTTAAAAAAACATATTAAAAGTAATAAAAATATCAAAATAAAATATATATTTGGATTCTTTTTTTTACAAAAAGGGGGTAAAAACTTTTTTGAAAGCAAGAAATTAATAGTACATAGGAATTGGGGAACTAGTGGGCTACCAAGATAAGAAAACACAAGAACAACTAGCCAAAACAAAAACCACCACCCACACAACCACAAACACCTTATCCATCCAAATCATCAACAATAACCCTCTCTAGTTCATGACAATAATCTGGGGATAGCTGCCCCCAACCCTCAATCTTCCAATCATCATCCTACTTTGAAGCCCACTTGGCCAAACAATCAACAACCCTATTACACTCATGCAGAATGTGGGAAAAAGACACCACCTCCATCAAAGATCTCATATGCAAAATTTGTCGAACAATTGTAGCAAGTTGCCAGTTAACATTAGTCACCTTCTATCCATTCAACAAATTAACAATAATCTGTGAGTCAGATTCATAGATAATCTTACTCCAACCTAAAGCCCAAGCACACTCAATAACCTAGAGAATTGCCAACCCCTCCATCAAGTTGTTAGAATGTTTCCCTTTATGAATAGAGAAAAGGAAAATAACCAAGCCAAAGCAATCTCTACCAACTCCACCAATCCTAGCAGACCTGGGATTACCCCTAGAGGAACCATCAATATTGATTTTCAATATGTCTATAGGAGGAGGCAACCATTTTCCCATTCATTGAACCCTCTTTTTAGCCCACCTACCTCTTCTGACACAAGCAAAGTTAGAATTCAATCCCTATAAGCCCAATCTATCCATAATATCATCATCCCTCCTTTCCAAATGATACGCCACTTCACATCTAGCTTCCACCGTCTCCTGGATCATACCAACAATTTTGTGCCAAACCTGTTGAACCATTAACCTATCCCCACGAAAAATCCTACAATTCCTTTCCAACCAAATTTTCCAAAGGATGAAGGTAGGACCAATGTACCACATAATCTGGAGGAAATAGGCCTAAGTAGGAGGTCTTCCCATACTGCTCCATAACTCAACAAGGGAAGAACCATGAATGCAAGGGTGTTTCCAAACACTCCACCATAAATGCCAAAGCAACATAGAAAAAGAACAACGAAAAAACAAGTGGGAAGAATCCTCCTCATTGCAGCCACATAAAACACAAACAAAGGGGTTTTGGAGTCCCCACTTCTGAAGATTATCCCAAGTCAAACATCTATTCCAAGTTAGAGTCCACACAAAGCAATTATGCTTTGGCCAAGAAAACTTGATCCAAACCTATTTCCACCAAGGAACCTCCACCCCACCAAACTTACAAGCCAACAACTCCTGGTACCCTCTAGCCATAGTGAAAGTACCCTTAGGATCCGAGCTCTAGGCAAGAATATCCTTATCCCTAAGGGAGCTACATTATCTACCAGCCAAAATATTTGAAGCTCAACATAGTCCTTCAAACCAACAATAGGCCAGTCGCAAGGGTCCTTCCACCTAGCCACTTCCAACTTCCCACAGGGGTAAGAAGTCTTAAAATTGATCACCCTTGACCATCCAACCTTTAGGAAGCGCTGGAAAAGATTCAACAAATTAGGATACTGGCGTAGAATGGGGGGAAAATCCATCCCAAAAATCAGACCAAAAGAGAGCCTCAACCCCCCTATTTCATATTCATAACAAACCCTCCTTGATCAATGCAACCCCTTTCTTAAGCATTCCCCAAATCACAAAACCCTTCCTCACCAGAGGATACCAAAGAATCTCCTCCCTTGGAACCCCCTTTAAGGTATTTGTGAGATAAAATCTTGGCCCAAATGTGATCTTGTTCCAAACACTATCTCTAATAAAGCTTAGTAGCCAACACCAACCCAGATAAAGTCAACCGCCTTAATCCAAGACTCCCAAATTGCTTCGAACTACATATAATATTCCACTTCACAAGGCTCCACTTAGAAGAAGACAAGCTACCCGCCCATAAGAATTGTCTAGCCAAAGAATCCAATTCCTTAACAAACCCAACTAAAGCCACTTGGAGCATACATCTATAGATGTGAAGAGCCTGCACCATAGATTTAAGCAGCTAAACACACCCAACAAAAGACAACCAACGATGATTCCAATGATTAACCTTCACACAAAACTTGTCAAGAATATTCTGCCAAGAATCCCTAGGAAGACTACTAGAAGAGATAGGAATGCCAAGATACATGAAAGGGAGAGAGGCAATCTAAAACGTTAAAATATGAGAAATCCTCTACTGAATAAGCCGTGGATTATTGAAGAAGAAAATGAAATATTTATCTTCATTAATCATTTGACTAGAAGCAACAAGATAAATATCTAAGGCCTTGCACAAATTCGCGGCTTCTCTAACCTTAGCCATACCCATTAAAGTAGTATCATCCACAAATTATAGGTGAGACTGAGGAGGAAAACCATTTCCCCACACCCAACCTTGAATAAGACCCAACTCCACATCACGCTTCACCACTCTCCCAAAACCTTCAACAAGAAGAATAAATAAATAAGGAGAGAGAGGGTCCTGCTGACAAAGGCCTCTGGAAGCACCAAAAAGAGAAGGCTCACCATTTATCAGCACCGAGAAGGAAGTGGAAGTAACACAACTCATAACCTACTTAACCCACTCCTCAAAAAAACCAAAGGTAATAAGAATTTTGCACAAGAAAGACCACTTAAGTCTATCATAGGCCTTTGCCATATCCATCTTCATGAAAATAGCCTTATCATTAGAGGATGCCATAGAATGAATAGTTTCAGTAGCAATGATCACCCCATCCAAAATTTGTTGATCCGCCACAAAAACCACTCAGTTCCTTAGAGATAAGTCATCTAAGCCATCACTTCAATATTTCAGCAATCAACTTGGAAATAATTTTATAAACCACATTACAAAGAGAAATAGGTCAGAATTGACTCAGTCAATCCAACCCCTCACATTTTGGAATGAGAGTAAGGAAGGTAGAATTCAAAGCCCGTAACATTTGCTTATTCCTCTGAGAATAAAAAACCAGTTCCAATAAGTCTAGCTTAATGATATCCCAAAATTCATGAAAGAATTCAATTAGAAAACCATCAGGGCTCGAGGCTTTCCCTTTTTTCATCTAGAAAACAATAGCCTCCAATTCATCTAGAAAAATGTACCCCAAAAGATGCTCATTCATCTCCCCTATGACCAAGGAGGGGATACAAGACAAAACATGGTTTTTTTTTTCCAAGACATCTTAAGAGTCCTCTCTAAATAAGGCAGCAAAGAACTACACAACTTCTCTATACATTTCATGCAAAGAAGATAAATGATCACCCCTGTCACTCACAAGAACAAGAGTAGAGTTTCCATGTCTCCTGGCTTTCACTAAATTGAAGAAGAAAACAATGTTTTTATCCCCCTCTTGTAACCACTCAAGACGAGCCTTTTGTTTCCAACAAATTTCCTCACACAACTCACACTCTTCCAGAACTTTCAAATCCCTTGCCTCCTCCCTGAGTAAATCCTCTGAAAGACCAAACTCTCTTATCTCCCAGGTAATGACATCCTAGCCATCTTGACCAAAAATCTTAGAATGAAAAATGTTTCCAAAACATTGCCTATTCCACTGCTTGAGCTAATACTTCACATATTGCAACAGTTTGGAAAAAGAATACATAGCAGTACTATGAACAGGTCTTCCCATCCGCCACCATTCAACCGCATACTCCTGCAAAGAAGGATCTCTTAACCACATAAGTTGGAACTTGAAAGAGGGGGACCAAACAACACAAGCTGAAGTAGCATATAGTTTAATAGGCTAGTGATCCAATATTTCAGCAATGAAATGAAATTATGATAGTATTTACAAAGATCAAGTAATGAAATGTAGCTATCAAGAGTATGCAAAAAATGGTTCTCTAAATCATACAAGGTTGCATGTGAATGATCAAGGACAGTGACCATACAGACATGGGACAATAGGGGGAATTTTGTCAAGGCCAGGGTACATTGAGTATACAATTCTCTACATGTAGGACTTGATTCAGAAGGATTACATGATAGGTTATGTTATAAGCTATCAAGTTATAGATTACATTAACAAATTATGTCCTATAATTCAAAAGTCAAATGAGCAAACAAGTAATTGATTCCCTATAGGATCAAAACAGTGATCTAGTATGACAACATGTTAAAGAAAGTGTCTCAAGATTTGGAATGATGAAGCAATAATACAAGATGCTTATTGTAAAAGATAGTGAGATCCAAAGTCAACATCTTCATGAGGCACAATCCTGAGCAACAATATGTTATGATAACAATAGTGGCCATTTCACAAATATAGCCTATTATGTCATGGTGGCAAGTGATCAAAGCATAAAGAGAATGTGTTTCCACAAACAAAAAGTAATCAAGTAGTAGGCTGCCTAAACAGAGTTGTAGCATTGAAAGATACAAATCTTGAGTTGGGTTAAGTCTCAAACCCAAAAATACAAAAAAAATGCAAAATATAGGTATAACTAACCCTCAAGCATCTGTAGTTGAAAATAAAGATCCAAAATGGTAAAAAAAAGGGAAAATTAAAGAGTAAAGCCCAGTTATTCAAAATAAGAGAGACTTGGCTTATTGAAGATAAACCCTTGAATTTTTCATCATGAAGTTTCTTAAGGCATTTGTGAGAAAGAAATGTTTGTAGGGTGCATGGTACCGACCCTAAAGGCTTTTTCTTCTCAATATATCAAAACCTATCTTGAGGATTTCTAGAAATGAAAGAATTATCATTTTTGGAAAAGATTTAGGAACATGATTGTGGCCATGGCCATAAAAAATGTAAGATTCTTCAATATCTCCTAAAAGAAGGTACATGGTAGCCCTCATTTTCTAGATTTGAGGCTATAGAAAAGGATAAAACCCAAAGAAGCATGAGTATAGCCACGACTATTAGCAGAGAGGTGAAGACCCATAATGTTTGAGCAACAAGGATTTATGGTTTGTGAACCCAGAAAAAATTTCAAATACCCAAGAAATGTATGACTATGGCCTAGAATGCAAGGCCATGTTATTTTTCTAAAAATAGTAAAATGGAGCTATTGAAGAAAGGTCAAGACAAAACCATAATTTATAAAAGGAGGAGAGTCTATTTTTCACAATTCATACAAACCCATTTGGGGTTTTTATGTTTCAAGCCCAAAACACTTATATCAAGGGTCAACCATTGATGAAAATGGTGTCTTTTGTGCATGCAATGAGGAACATGGTCGTGACCTGTATTGGAAAATACTTCATTTTTCTACAGAAAATGTTACATCTTCTTCAAAATAGATGCATGGAAACAAGGAAAGCATGGGGAAAAAAGGAAATATGCATTTCATTCCAAGATGGATCAATTTGAGGTTTTTATTTCTTCGGAAAATGAAATTCAAAAGATAAAGTGTTTCAAAACTACTTACCTAGCTGGTGCCTTTTTATTCTCCAAAAATCTCTACTTGAAAATGCTTTCTTAGTGCTGAATGGGAGATTTTCCTTAGCGGCCAGACAAGGAGAGACACACAAATACTGAAGCAAGTGAGAAGAAATGAGGAAAAGCGACAGATGCCATAGCCTGAGAGGCCGAAATTCATTTAAAAACTTGAAGTATTGCTTTCAAAATGGCTTACCAGTGTTATTTTGTGGAGATCAACAGGGTTTTATATAGGAAAAGCCTCTCAGATGAAAAAAACCCGCCATGGAAAGCTTTCAACATAGCATCTCAAACCCTTGTTGGTGGCTGAAGGTTTCTTCCAAAAGGCTTGAAGACCAAATGAAATGATATTTTTCATTTTTGGCCTTTGTTTTGTTTTTAGGGTTTTTACTCTTATATGTGCTGATGGAAGTTTAGACTTTTTGTCTATCTTTTTAAAAAAATATAATGCAAACTAATGAAACCTGTGGTGTTCTTTTACCTTAGAAGTTTTTTGAATTCATGATCCCTTTCATATTGTAAATAATAAGTCTTTAAGACTTGTATGTTTTTACCTTGGTGTCCTAGGTTAGGCCGAATCATGGCTTTTGTTTTTTGCTTATGCTAAATGTAAAACAATTAGTTAAGTGGTATAAGAATAAGCCACTTAATTAAGTGTTGTTTTGAATGCAAAACAATGTGGAAGAATTCTCAATGCATAAAAAAGGGATCCATTGAATTCAGGAAATATGAATTCGAGTTATGCTTTTGCAAGTATATAGGGGCAGTTATTACAGTTTGGGAACATGTGCCCATGAATGTAGGGGATTTTTTTCATCTTTCTAGAGGATATGGAGGGTATCTATGGGTGGCTTTGCATTCCTAAGTGCTTGGAATGGTCAAACCTACCTTTTCCACACATGGGAGTCCATTTTGGAGGGAATCTA
>VDFB02140342.1:0-12486 GCA_007258455.2 Sequoia sempervirens
GTATATATATATGTTTAAAATAATTACATTTAAGATTACAGAGATTAGTAAAATAATATAACATTATATATATATTATTTCCTAATATAAGAAGAATCATAGTGACAGAGTACAGAAACAGATTTTCTTAAATATTAAGAAGATTAGAGGAAAATCCAGAGAATAACCTAGAACAGTCATATCAATAAAACCTTAAACTTTATTATACTCTACAAAATTATTTTCTTGAAAACCTCATATTAATAAACTGAATCATTCAGAAGATAAAGGTTTCTAGATTTGACAGATTTTGCACAGAATATTAACTATGGTTTTCTTTGTTTTCAATCTAATAATTTGCCCTAGTTATCAATCCAACAGAAGTTTTCTATAATCACAAAAATTATTTTTAATAATATTTATTTCTTCTTTTCAGAACAAACAGAAGGGTATGAGAAGAGAATAACGAGAGGAACCTGGAGTCCAATGCAAATTTGAAGGTGCCTGCTTGACTCTGATGCTTTCGAATCCGATTCCAATCCTAGTCCAGAACGAACTCCACCTTCACTTGAGCACTTCAACTTTCTGTTCTTCTGTGTGTGTGTGAGAACTTCTCACAAATTCATGATTAAATAAAATATATTCTTCATCCCTTCAAAGCTCTCCAAAAATCTCAGATAAAAAGAAAAGACAATTCTTTAAAACAAGCTTTTTCCCAACTCTTAATTCCTATTGGCTCATACAGTCTTTTTTATTCTTTTATTTGTTTTCTTGCTTTAATTTCTATTTTACCACTTTCTTGCACAACACATTTTCTATTTAATTAAATAAATTATTCTAATAATTATCCCCACCTGATAATTAATTAAAATAATTAAAATACCTTTAATATTTAATTATTATTTAATCAAAACACATGACTTTATAAAAATTAAATAAAACATTTAAATAAATCAACATTAAAATAACCAATTATTATCCACCTTCAATTAACTAAATCACCACCTATTAAACACTCACATTAATAAAGTACGACATACACAACACAACCACAATGACGACAGTTACAGAAAATAAACAATACCAGACAAACGAGACGATCTGACATCATGGGACGGAAGGACTTCATCGTCACCTCTGTATCAACATTTATCCATTGGGTTATTTGGTGCTCGCCCTGTCCTGCCGAAGCAGGTGGAATTGAGACTTATACCTGCAATCCTGCATACAAACGAAGTTGTGTACATGTGCATATATACATATATATCAAAGCATTAAATCAAGATACTGCATTGTGAGAAGGAATCACAACATAACAAGGCACTCGCGAACGAGTGATGCTATATTGTCCTTCGTCACACCTATTTTAACAATAATAACATAATCAATGAATTACATTTCTAACTAACAATCATCTCATAACATATTAATTTAAATCACTGCATTAAATCATAATTTGGAAAATCAAATGATATAATCAACCATAATGTCATATAGAGTCATCATGTCCAAAATGAAATAACAGCATCATCTAGCATCTAACTAACCATATCAAACAATAACAGTATCCAAGCAAAGCACGTAAAATAATAAGTCTAAATAGTATGAGGGGTATTACAGAATAATATCTATTGTAATGAGAAAAAAAATTGATCCATTCACTAGTGTTTCAAGTTATAAATACAAAAAAAGTGGCATCTAGTTAATCATTTTCAACATTTTATCAACAATTAAATTATAGTGTTAATTTTACAAAATGATAAACTCAATTTATTATTATTTTATATATATATATATATATATATATATATATATATATATATCATTATTTTATATCATTTAAAAATAAAAACATATATACCACTTTCTACTATTTCAAGTTAGAAGGTTTGAATATTGTTGGCTATTTCATTTCTAAAAGTTGAATGCGAATATGAACTTTCACCTAGCCATCATTTCATAATTTTTAACTTGTGACAACAAGTATACAAATTGGTTTATTGTTCTCTACTCAATATATATTTAAATCATCTTTGGCATATTTAATTTATGAAATAAACATTCCATCATTCATTTGAAGAAATTGTACTCCTAAAAAATATTTCAATAGAACCAAGTTAGTATTTGTATTATTGTTCTAAATTCATTAATTAGAATATCACCATTTATAGCATAATCAAGTCATTACTTTGGCTATATAAAGACTTAGCTGCTTACTTAATACCATTCAATGATTTCTTAAATTTGTGTAGTTTCCTTTCTTATCCTTCCACTTTAAATATTTTATTGTTTAATCAATATAAACATATTTTTCCAATACTTTATTTAAAATATGTAATTAACATCACCCTAGCTTTCTATTTTTGTTAAGATTCTAATGCTAGCATCATTATCCTTGTGGAAAGCCCATCAATAGGAAGAGAAATTTTGTTGTACTAACACTAGGATTTTGTTAAGACCATTTTCGAGATAATATTTCTTTATATCTTTTAACACTACAGTTCACATTGAATTATATTGTAATCAATCCTTAACACATTCATGTTATAATGTGAATGCATGTTTTAAAAAAACATGAGTGTGTCATGTTTAATTTTTCCTCCAAAACATTTTGTCCACTTTATGTCCCTCATCTCTGTGCACATACCTAAAAATATGATTCACATAAAGCTTTGGATTAGTTACAGTAAGTATGTTGTCACTATTTTTTAGTTGTTTATTATACATAATTATAAATAGTGAGTGTCCCTTTTCATGTTGGTAGTAATATTTCATTGAATATATTTCCTAAGTTAAATTTTGATATAGAGGAAAAATATAGTGTCTTATGGTAGTGTTGTTGGTAGTATAATATATGCAATGATTTGTACTAGACTAAGTGTTGCCCAACTAGTGTGAATTCTTAGCAGTTTGATGTCTAACCCTAGTAAATAGAATTTGAATCATATTAAAAGGAAATTTATTTATATACATGTAAATTATATTTAGTATTTATTATATCACTATTTTAATGATATGGGAAAGAAATTAGACATATAGGACTTTGTTGTTGTAGATTGGATAGGTGACTTGGATAACCAAAGTCCATTAGTGGTTGTGTTTTCTCTATTTATTAGTGTTATTGGTCGGATGAGAAATATGAATCTAATGGTTGATATTCACACTATTAAATTATAGTATATGGTTTCCACACATGTTTCTAAAGAGGTGGTTTGGTTCCATAGATCACTTTTATTATTTTCTAAAGTTGGTTTTTTATGTTAGGGTGGTTCAAATTAGATGTGACAATCAAAGAGCTATTTGTTTGGATAAGAATCTCATATACCATGATTATACCAAGAACCTTGATGTATGGTATGGGTTTTTCATGATATCGTAGAAAATGGTGAGGTCATGAGATATAGAGGATTGACACTCTTAAGAATGTTGTAAATTCTCTTACAAAACTAGTGAGCATGGATAAAATATATTATTTTATGGAAGCCATGAGCCTTGTTTCCTACACCTCACTTATTTCATGTTAATTAATTATTTCATTTTAATATAAATTTAAATTGGGAGAATGTTAGGATAATAGGTTGAATTCACCTTGTAATCCTAGAGTCTCATTTTAATTATTTATGATAAATAATGTGTTTTCTCCAAGAATCATGGAGAGGGTGAAAGTGGATGCCTATTTATGAATGAGAATAATTATGTATTATTGTTTTATTCTCCAGCATATTTGTAATGAAATTTCTTTTGGAAATATTACAAAATAAGTCAAATGGAAGTTATGGACCACCTTTCTCAATATCAGCTATGAAAAGCCATTAATTGTCCCTCATCAAGCACCTATAATTGGGAAATTGGGCTTAATGATGAAATTTTACCATTATAATAACATACATAATTGGTGTAAGAGGAGTTACATTCTATTTTGGAAGGTTGATCAAGTAGATACAAGTATTTAGTTTTTTTTTGAGGGTTTATAGGCACATAGTTTTAGCCCATGGTAGTTGCCCCTTGTTTGGTAAACCATTTATGATCTTTCTTATTTGGTAGTTGCCCCTTGTTTGGTAAACCATTTATGATCTTTCTTATTTTCATTTTCTCTATATTTTGATGTTTCGGGAAATAGGTATTATGTATATTTTTATAGATAGATGAACATTTTCAAAATGTTAGCAAATTGAAGGGAGATGTTTTTAATAAAAATGTGCACTCTCTTTGATGGTGGAGTTTCTCTCCACAAAGTTTATATTATGTATCTAGGGATATTATATTATAATGTATTTGGTGGATGGAGATGCTAACATGTGGCACAAATCCCTTAAGTTAGTTGTGTTGGGTTGTGTGGATAACTTGTGTAATTAATTATATAGGCAATGAGTAGGCCTTCAATGCAATTACATCTCCATTGTATTATTATGAGGAGGTCTATATAAAGAAAGTGATTATAATTGTAAAAATTTGTTTGAAGTATGATATTATATTTGGGATCTCTTGGAGATATAGCATGGAGTGGCTTCTTCCATAAGGAGTATTATATAGTGTTACCAAACCTCAAGGGTTTACTCTATTTTGCATATATTGGATATTAAGAGCATATTGGCTAATAAAAATATCTTTTTTTGTATGAGATATATCTTCTACATTATATTATTTCAAATATTATATGTAAAATTATATCAAGTGGTATTAGAGCTATGATCTAGGAAAAGGTGGAAAAAACCCTAATTTTAAAAGATTGCCTATAGACTACATTTTTTTCATATTTTATACCAAAGGATAATAATATAAGGAAGCTAAAATCTAAATATTTGGTTATAATAATCAATATTAAATGAGTTATTACAACCATTAATGACAAAAAACAACATCACATTCCAACAATCTCCCCCTTTGTCATTAATGGCAACATCCATCAACAACAAACCAAACAACTCAAACATCACATTTCAACAATCTCCCCCTTTGACATCAAGGAAAAAAGGAAAAAACTCCCCCTAAAAAACTTACTCTGCTCCCCCTGAGGAAGCCTCCTCGCATTGATCCAGATAAGGGTGAACATGTAAAATTTTGGACCAATGCACACCTTGGTGCACATTGTTGTAGATTAGGAGGGGGCAGAACCCCTAACTTCCGTCAAAGATACTCAAAGGTATCTTTGCTCAATGGTTTTGTAAAAATATCTACAATCTGCTCTTTTGTAGGTACATATTCAAGTCTGACCTCATTTTCCAATACCTTCTCCCTCAAGAAATGATATCTAATGGATATACGTTTCATTCTAGAGTGTTGTACCAGATTCTTGGAAATGTTTATTGCATTGGTATTATCACACATAATTGAGATAAATTCATCAAATGATATGCCAATGTCTTTCAATGTTTGTTTCATCCATAGTATATGAGTGCAACATGAGGATATTGTAATGTATTTAGCTTCAACAATAGATAAAGATACATAATATTGTTTCTTACTTGACCAAGCAACCAATCGGGAGCCAAGGAAATAAGCTCCACCACTTGTACTCCACCTGTTATCAACACAACCGGCCCTATCAGCATCGGTGTAGGCTATCAAAGTGAAATCTGAGTCCTTTAGATACCATAACCACATGTCTTATGTACTCTTCAAATATCTAAAGATCCTTTTTACCACAACAACATGTGATTCCTTTGGTTCTTGCTAAAATCTGGTTGCTAAACAAATAACATACATAATGTTTGGTCTAGTTGTAGTCAAATATAACAATCCTCCAATCATTGACATGTACATACTTGCATTCGATTTAGGTGAATCATCTTCTTTTATCAACTTGCATCTGGTAACAATAGGTGTACAAACCAGTGTAGAATTCTCCAATCCAAACTTCTTCAACAATTCTTTGGTATACTTGGATTGAGAGATGAAGATTCATTTGTTGGTCTGATTTACTTGTAGTCCAAGGAAGAAATTTAACTCACTAATCATAAACATTTTGAGTTCCTTCTGCATTTCATTTGTAAATTTTTTGCACATATCATCATTTCCTCCAAAGATTATGTCATCAACATAAACCACATAATCAACATTTGATTTGACTGAGTTCTATAATACAAATTACTGTTAGCAAATCCCTTTTGAAATCCTTTTCCAATCAAGTACTTGTCTAATTTGGCATACCAGGCTCTAGGTGCCTGCTTCAAACTGTATAAAGCTTTCTTCAACTTGAAAATAGCATCCAGGTCACTTGCAGACTTAAATCCCTCTAGTTGCTCAATGTAAAATTCTTCCTTCAGTTCTCCATTGAAGAATGCAAATTTTACATCCATTAGATAGACTTTGAAATCCTTAAAAGCTACAAAAGCCAAAAATATCTAAATCACTTCCATCTGGGCAATAGGGGCATAGGTCTCTTCAAAATCAATACCTTCAATTTGAGTGTAACCTTTGCAAACCAATCTTGCCTTGTTTCTCACTACCTTTCCATTTTCATCCAGCTTGAACATTCCGAAATACCCATTTTGTTCCAATTACATTTGTTTCTGCCAATCTGGGCACAAGTTCCCAAGTCTAATTTTTCTCTATTTGATCAGGCTCTTCCTTCATTGCCTTCACCCAAATCTGATCATTGCATGATTCTTCCATAGTCTTTGGCTTAGTTTCCAAGAGTAAACACAATAATACTTTCTCTTAAGCTACTTTACTTCTTGTGGTGATTCCCTTATTCTTATCTCCAATGATCTGGTTTTCTAAGTGGTTTTTTTGTACATAAATTGAAGTTTTAGTTGTGGTTGTTGGAGCCTCCTTTGTCTCTTCTTCTTCTCCTTCTTCTTCTTCTTTCTTATCTTTTTTCTCCTTTGTCATCCAATTCATCTAATTCATAGTCAATATTCCTTTTTAAATTTCTTTGAACATCTTCATCTACTTTCACATTTGCACTTTCAACAATCTTATTTAGCCTCTTGTTGTAACACCGATATGCTTTGCTTCTTGTAGAGTAACCCAAAAATATTCCTTCATCAACTCTGCTATCAAACTTTCCAAGATTGTCCTCATCTCTCTGAATGTAGCATTTTCTTCCAAAAATTTTGAAGTACTTTACTATGGGAGCTCTTCCATGCCATAGCCCATATGATGTCTTTTCATATTTCCTCTGGAACAGTACTCTGTTAAGAGTGTATTCTGCTATGTGTAATGCTTCTCTCTAGTAGATCTATTGTAAACCTTCTTCCATGATCATTGTTCTAGCCACTTCTTGAATTGTTTTGTTCATTCTTTCTACTACACCATTGTGTTGAGGTGTTCTAGGGATAGATAGTTGTTTTTAATGCCATGTTTTTCACAAAAAAAATTGAATTCATCAAAAGTAAACTCTCCTCTATCAAATCCCAGACACTTGATTCTCCTTTCAACTTCCTTCTCAACTCTTTCCTTAAAGATCTTGAATTTCTCTAAAGCCTCTGATTTTTCTCTTAAAAATGCAACCTAGGTTAGTTTGGAATAATCATCTATTAAGAGCATGAAATATCGCTCACCTTATAAGCTTCTTGTTTTGGCTGGAGCACATAGTTCAGTGTGTACAAGGTCCAACAAACCAGTAGATGATTCTTCTTTTCTCCGGAATGTTTCTCTAGTTTGCTTTCCTTCTTGACATCCTTTGTAGATAGTGTTGTTTGGTTTGATCATTCTTGGAAAATCTCGTATTGCTCTTGTTGAACTTATCCTTACCAAATTATTGAAATTGATGTGATACATCCTCTGGTGCCAGATCCAATTGTCATTGGACTGGGAGAATAAGAATTTCTTTTTAGCTCCTTCTAGTTGATACATATTCCCACTTGTTCTTTTCCAGCTACAATAATAGTTCTAGATCTCTTTTGGATCTCACAACCATCATCCTAAAACACCACATTATAGCCATTTTCGCACATTTTTCCAACACTCAGAAGATTATGATACCAACCCTTCACACAGTAAACATTGTCAGTGTTATGCTTTCCATCAAATTTAATAGAACCAATTCAAACAATCTATGTTGTTTTATCATCTCCAAATCTAACAAAACCTCCATCATATTTCTCAAGCTTTACAAACTTACTTTTATCACCGGTCATATGATTCGACCATCCACTATCAATCAACCATTCATCTCTATTTCTTTTAACAAACAATGCAGCTTCAGTGCTATCATTAGATTTTAGACAAATATTAGAGATATCAAATCTAGGTCCATCCTATTTCACCAAAAATAAACAATCCTCATGATCTAATTTATCATCTAAAATTTTGGCATTCTCATTGACATAATAAGCCTTCTTATTGATCTTTTTAAACTTTTTCCTTATTCCCCTTTCCAAACACTTAGTTGCTAGAAATGACCAATCTTTCCACATTTGAAACATTTAAGAGGTAAGATACCTTTGTATTTGTTGGTACCTTTCTTCAGCTTCCTTGTGAAGTTTTCTTCCAACTCTTTTGAACTTTCATCATCTGGATCTTCTTCTATCTTTGTGGTTTTGAAGGTTGTTTCAGATTTCTCCTTTTCTTTTCTAAATTTTCTCATCTCAAATGTGGTCAAGGTACCAAACAGTTTCTCTCTGGTGAATTTCTTTAGATCATAAACTTCCTCAATAGTTGAGATCTTATCACTGTAACTCTCTGGTAAGGTTATCATAATTGTATCCATTATATCTTCATCTTTCAGAGTCCCTCCTTGATTTTTGACTTCATTTATTGCACTGTCAACTCTCTAAAAGTATCTTACTATATCCTCACCTTCTTCCATTCTCAAGTTTTCATATCTGCACTTAGCTGTCAACTTCTCTGATAATTTGAATATATCATTTCCTTCATAGATTTCTTTCAACTTTTCCCAAACTTCATAAGTGGTACCCAAAGAAATAACTTTTGTTAACTCGATCTTGGACAAACCACTAAAGATTGCATACCTTGTTTTTTCATTCTCTTCATAGGCTGAAATCTCATCCGTAGTAGAAACACCTTTTGTTGGTTCAACATATTTTGTCTCAACAACTTTCCAAGTCTTGTAGCCCAGAGAGATCAGGTAACCTCTCATCTGCACTTTCCAAAAACTATAGTCAGATCCACCAAATACAGGAATTGTCAATTTGTGCACCATCGGATCTACCCCAAGTGGTTAAGCTCTTCTTCAAGAAACCAAAGCTCTGATTAAAATTTTTGAATAGTCTGGTGAGAGGGGGGTAAATCAGCTATTATAAAATAATTTTCTTGACTTTAATTAATCCAGAACAAACTTAAACCAATCAGATATTAATGAACATGAAAGCACAAAACAACATCATGCACAATGAACACCAGAATTTACATAGAAACCCAAGAAGGGAAAAAACCATGGAGAATAATAATTCTCAATTATAAAGCATCGGTCAAGGTGACACCAGTTAAGATGATTTTTACAAAGGCTCACTACCAAATTTCTCACTACAAGTAAGGCTCACTACAAGTAAGGCTCACTGCCGGTTGGGCTCACTGCCAAAAGAGAAAGGCTCACTACCAACAAAAAAAGATCACTTCCAACAGAAAATGGCTCACTGCCAGAAGAATGATGAAAGGAAATCCATCGCTGAAATAATTGTCACCAACAATGACTCTAGATAGAATCTCAATGTTTGTTGCCTCCAGTCATATACTTCTGCACACTTCACAATGTCTGGATTTTTAGATTTACATGCATCACACTTGCTTTCATTGAACAAAATCAACTCTTACTTATACCATTCCATGTTGTCACAATCTCCTAGGTTGGCTAGACATAATTTCTTCATAGTCTTCTAAGTTAGCCAAATATAATTTGAATTGGGTAGCCAAAAATCATTCCTGCAGTGAAGAGGAACAAAACATGGACCACACAGAACCTCCTCGCTCAAGTCAAAATGTTACAATGATATCTAAAAAATAGAATAAACACATTACAATGCAAAATATGTTTCAGGAAACAATAACCAACTTCCAGATTGGTCCAAACCCAAAATAATGTGTCTCATTATGTTGCAAGATGAATGGGACCAGGACAAGCACGACCAAAAGATAGATCATCACAATGCAACATTTGAAGCTTGTCAATCCAGATCACCAAAGCATCAAAATTATCAACCAAGATATGTTGACATCAATGAAAACCATTAATGACAACAAACAACATCACATTCCAACAAAAGGATGTTCCAAAGAAAATTGTTAAAGGTAAAGAGGTAATAGTTTATCCACCTGCTCAAGAAGGAGATAACCTTGAAAGGGAAGAAAGGGTGATGGAAGAAATAACAAAAGTAATGCCTCCGGTTCAAGAAGAGAAAGTGGCTAAATATTTCTAAAATATTTCTTTTTCAGAAAGAGAAGAAGTCGAGATACAATTGTAAGATTCAACAAATTTTGAGATGACTAGAATCCAATCTCAACTTCTAAAAATTGATAATAAAAATGCATAAGATTAGCTACCAAAATCTCAACTAGAGGAAAGCTCAAATAAGGATCAATTGGTTGAAAACACTAGGTTGTTAGTGAAGGACATGAAGATATTGGAAAGGTTGATGCCCTAAGATCTCATGAGGAACTTACACTTGAGAGAAAAATATAAGAGAAAAGTTGAGGTGGATCAAAACAAAAACTAACGAAAGTAGAGCAAGAACAAGTAAGGAGTCATTTCAACCAGAAGGTGACCTAGAAACATCCATGAGAATGAGGGTAATGGATATCATGCATTAGAAAGGGAAGTTTCCAAGTAGGTGGACCAGGTGGAATAAGAGGGTCTTAAAGAATTAGGAATAAGTGGAGACATTCTTGATTGGTTGGCTCAACAATTACAATCACCAATGCAAGTTCAATTGGTACCGTTAGACATTAGGAATATGATACAAGAGGTGGAAACGTCGAATCCCAAAGCTAAGGTTAGGGTTAACATGCAATACAGAGAAGTGTGGGTGGTGTAAAGTTCATATAGATTGCTACCCCTATAATAGAAAAAGACAAAGGTGAAGTCACTGCCTAAGATTACAAGCTATCAACTATTAACTTAGGACATTCTTCATGGGAACATGATATAGAGGAAATTAGGATGAGCTTGGAAATGATTGCTATGAGGATGAGAAAAGATAAGAAAAATAAGAAGGAATTAAAAGAGTGTATAGCTCAAATGCAAAGTTTTCTTAGAGAAGTGGCTTAGCCAGTCCAATCATTGATAGAACTACCTCCAAACCCGGTAATAATGTCCAAGGAACAAGTGGACACAATTGAAAATTTGAGGCACAAATTGAATGTGTTGAATAAATGGGTGGAGGATATAATGAAACAAGGTGAGAATCCATGAGACGAGCCATAGGTAAATTCAATGAAGTTTCTCATTTTTTTTGGAAGGCCAAAAGGTTAGTGGCCAATTGCAAAGACTACCTAGAATTAAATGATATGGAGTTGTAGTGAATGATAGTCATTCAAAAAATGGATATGAAATTACTATTAGAAGAAAAGGTGGTAACGAAATAGGATGTTCAAAAGGTAAAGGCCTAGAGATTGTAGTTAGATTGGGAAAGATATTCTTTATTGTAATATGTGGAGGGAATAGACAAGGTCATTAAAGATATTGAGAAGATGATGGATAAATATATGGAGCTCATGGAAACATTTACCTAGAAAATATCTAACTCAGATAGCTTGGGACAGGATGATGTAGAAGTGAAAATATTCAAGACTATACTCAAAAGGATAAGCAATGACCATGTCTAATATTTGAACCAAGAATTCATGGAAGAGACAATTAAAACTAAGAACATTATCATAAGGTATGAAGCATACATGTTGCAGAGAAATGATGAAATAAAGAATGTGTCTGAAGGTATGCTTGGGAAAAGTTTCAATGGAAACTCATGAAAAATGTTCCTAGGGAAGATATGAATAGGGTTCTAGTAGCTTTCAGTGAGTACAGGTTTAGGAAGGGAGAAGATGTACTCGTTGAAGATGTAACTGATAGCGAGTAGCTGATCATCTCATCTTAAGTTTTTTTGAATAAAGAGTACAGGATAAAGTTTTGTGAGTTTTTTGAGAAAATGAGGAAGGATGCATAGATAGTTGTCAATACCAATAGCAAATTTTTTTCTCAACTTTGATAGCGGGTATTTTCTTCGATTTTGGTAGTAGGTATTTTTCTCGATACAGGAAGTAATGTCTTCGGATGTGGGAATTATGAAGATTTCCACCAACATGATGGATTTTGCATTTTTGAAAACAGGAGGATCCCGAGTACCCCTTTTTTTTTAAGAATCAAGGGATTTTAGCGTGGTTCAAAGTGATGGAAAGCGAGTTGATTAGTTTAGGGGATCAGAATTTGTTGAAATAGTAGATCCTAGATTGGAACATTGCCAATTTATTTTTTTACTTCATATTTTCTATTCAATTCAACGATAAAGACTTCTATTTACTGTAAAGATTGATAATGCTAAAGCAAGTAAAGGTCATTCCAAATCATATATTTTGTGTGACTATAAGTTGTTCATTTCTATTGAAATA
>VDFB02140343.1:0-13160 GCA_007258455.2 Sequoia sempervirens
TGCTTGTCTCACTGAATGATGCACTGAATGTCTTATCGGCATAAGGTTACTGCTTCGGTGAAATGTTATAACGACTCCGTAGTGTCTTAGCGACTCTGAATGAAAAGTTGACTTCGACCGGACTATGCGATATCAGAGTGTTGTCATAGCGAGCCTGTAAGGTCTTTCCAACTAAGTCTTATGAGGAGCTTTTGGCGAGAGATTGGTTTTGTCACAGTGACTCATAATTGATAAAACCTTTCGGTGAAACATATTGTAGTCTACAAAATGTCTCCCCGATAATAATATGTCACAGCGACAAATAGAGGATGTCAGATAGTGATAAAGATGCCTTCGGCATAGGTATTGAATTGTCTCGGCGAACTAGAATGATCATGTGGTCTTTCGATAAACTTAATGAAATCTACATAAGGTCTTCCCGATAAAAAATTGTTACGACAACTCACATGAGAATGAAGGATACATCTCAGTGAGAAACTTGCTTGTGTCTCAGCGACTAACACAAATATAACAAAAATATGATCTCGGGGAAACATAAAGATCTTCGATATGATTTCTCCCTATCTCTGATGGGTCATGGCGAACAACTAACAAACTCAAACACTATGGTCAACATCATTGATTGGCATCGAATCTCAGAACCGTTACATGACAGAATATTCATTGAGTTTCCATTTTGAGTAGTTGCATTTTTGAAATAATCGATGATTTGCAGCTCTCACGGATAAGCATTACTCTTGATTTTCATCATCATCTATAGACTATGATTATTGAAGCAGTTCAAAAATCAGCAAGAGTTTAGAATCTTGTGAAAAATGCTTGATATCTGAAAGAACCATCAAAGAAACCATTTGTCAAACTCTGTCAATCAAATAAATAGCATTCATAACATGAACCAGAAATCTCATCACCATGAATTTGAATCTTTCAGTAATAGCCAAGAGACATCAAGGAAGTGCCATAAAAAATCATAAGGATCCAAACTGAGACTGATCATCAAAGAGAGCTAACTGAAAGAGATTTTGTCATCAAGGACAAACCATATGATCCTGGCTGAGATCAACACTCAAAGCCATGATTGGTTGAAAATTTCCATTTGTAAAGCTGTGATTGGACCAACTAGAGCATCTATACTTGCCACATGTGAAGGTTTGATTCATCCACATCATCATACATGCTTTATAATTTATACCATGTCAGCATGTTGAAATCATGTTGAGTCATCATTGTCTTGCCAAGTCAACATGGTCAACCCTTAACTTTGATGACCCTTATCTTTTGTGTCTGAGGCTTTGTTTAATGCAAAATTATGACATTGGAATTGTCTCCTTCGAACTCTTGATTTGACACCATCTTCATCAATTTTGGGGAGCGATCAATTTTTGACCTATCATTCTACATCTGGTGCCCTTATTTTGACCCAACTTTGATTGAGCATATCTTGAGCATACAAACTCCTTTCAACTCTGTTCAAGTTGTGTTGGGTTTGTTTCATTGAGAGATTCAACATGGTGAAGATTCCTGAAACATTTAGAACACTTCAATGTTTAGTGAAAATATCCTCCTAGATCATACAAGCACAATGGGAAGTAATATTGCATGAAGGGAAAAAAAATCTTGTAGTTCAACATAGAAGAGATATAAATATACTTTACATTTTTCCCAAAAGGAATCAAAAAGGAATTTACAAAAATGGGAGAATGAAAATGCAGGTAGAGATGTCATGACAAATTCGCTCTCTTTGTATCCTTTTGTCAACAAGAACATCAAGGTTCATCCAAAGATAACAAAAAACAAATAAATACCATGCAACATATTATGGGGACATCACATTATGTGTAAGAAATACACAAAGACACAAATGGTAAAACACATGTGAGTCGATATATAGAAAATTGTCTACATCCCAAACTTTCTCATCATAAATAAATGGCCAAAAATATTGTAAAGGGATTAAAACTAGTGTGTTTGGTCACTTGTTGAAGGAGGATCGTCATGGTTTTCCCCTAGCCAAATTCATTGATTGTGCAAATATATGAGATAATTCACTATGATCTTAATTTTTTTTCATTCATTGTATAATTTGAATCAGTGTTATAATATACCATAATGGGTGTTATACAAGTGCTACTAGTGTGATTACAAACATTATTAACCATAAGGAGTATCTTTTAGACTAGATGGTGGAGAGGGAGGAAATTTTTATTCTTTGGCTTTGTTGTGAGATAGTGTTTAGTTTCATGGTTTCATGACAAAGGTGGAGTGGTTTATCTCATTGAATTTGGTTATGTGGATGGGAAGTTATTAGCTGAGGATATATTATCTTCATCAAGAAAATAAGGCATATCATGACTTCTTCTCTTACATTCCTTTGCAATTATATTTTTTCTTGAATGATCTTTAGCTTGTGAAGGAGAGATTGAGGATTTTTCAAACATGGGTTCCTTTTCTTCCTTTATGGGAGGAAAAAAAGGAACTAACAAAGGTTTGGAAAAAATAGTAAAAGGATATTTTTGCTTAATGATTTTTTTCTTTAGGAGGCACAAAAGTAATCCCTAAAGTCTTTTTTTGAATGGTTGCATCATGGTATGATATAGAAAAGTGGAGGGGGAATCCTAACATAGATGCAAAAAAGTTGAGGTTGAGGGAGAATATCATGTTTGGGATGAGGTTTGTTCATTACCCATGGAATAGGAGGAACAACCATCATATCCAATAGAAAATGAGAAGCCTCATATGTGATATTGGTAAGAGATCATTGGTTAATATGGATTTATTTTAATTTTATATGATAAAAAGAGAAAATATTCATGAGGTTGAGTGATTTGGGCTAGTTGAGGCTAGAAATAATCAAGGGAAAAGATTCCACAAAGAGATAAAGGTTTAAATGCACTATGATAAATATTATATATTTATCCTTCAAATGGGAATTAAAGAAATTTATGGGTAGCAAAGGAAGCATATTGAAGGAAGTAAGCCATGGATGACCTAACTTCACACAAAATTGATCAAAGGTAGGATCATGGTAAATAAAACATCTAAATTTTTAGGTCCAAATTAAATTGGGAGAGTTAAAGAAGAAATTTTTGAGTGAGTAGAACCATCATGAGATTTTAGTGACACTTTTTATTATTTATAATTTCTTCTATATAATTCATGCACATACAAAAATTCTTAAGTGATCACATTTATTAAATGTACCAGATTAATGAGTATTCCCCTTGTGGGTTTATCATTAATTCTACTGGTAATGTAAAGAGGACCATTAGGTGCATGTATAGAAGCATAAATGAGTGAAGGTGATATTAGGTAAGAGTTTAGGCTAGTATTGGCAAGGATGAATATCAATCATGTTGGACTATATTAGGTTTAGGTATATTCTTGATATTATATTCATCATTAGTTTATTGTACAACATTAGTAGAATGGCCGTAATGGGTGGTAAAGATTCATAATTTTTATTAGGAGGCATAATTTTTTATTCCCCTTTATCATACACAAACCAACTAGATAAAATTAGATTTAATGAGGTTGTTCACTTCATTCTAAAGAAACATACAATGCTTAGTATCATGTCTAGGTTTATAGTGATATTTAAAAATGGATTTTGTATTAAAATGAGGAAGTAAATGTTTTGTGGTGTCAATATGATGAATGGGAGGAAGTAGAATCATATCCTTATTGAGTAATTACATTATAACATAATGAAGAGAATTTGACAAGTGTGAAAATTATTAGTCTCTTGGTTTAAATTGATAAGGTATTGTAGACACAATGACAACTTGTTTTTGAATGTTATTGTAAGATGGAGAGAATTTATCTTGATGAAATTTTTATTCTTATTTTTAAATGATTGATAACTAGATTAAGGAACAACTTCATATTAATTATTAGCAGTTAATAAAGGTGAACCTTCATAATGACTAACTAGTATTTTATTAGCATGATGATCCATGTATAAATGTGTGAATGAATGATACCTCATTAATAAAATTTTATCTTGGATGTTCTTTTATATTTTTTTAATAAATACACTTTACACATAGACATCCATGAGGGAATATGAAATTTGAGAGTAAAGGGCTTGGTATCACCCTATAAAATCAACCACTTTTCTTTATCTCATTTCTTATAATAAACCAAGTAAGCTAATGTGACTTTCGGTCTAATGTTTTCCTATAATTGTTGAATAAATTCATCAATAAGTTATGAAAAAAGGTGATTTAGTTATTGGGTAATGAATAAAACTATTCCAAGGTCATGCATTTTGATGATTAAATGAATATTTTAGCTAATAGAGCATCCTTGAAAAGGAAATAGCTACCTAAATTAGTAAATGCATATACATGATGATTATGATCATCTTGTTTTATATTTCTCAAAGTGTGGTATTTCAATGTTTTGAGTGATTAGTGTTTTTATAATGGTAAATGATAATGGGCTATGGGTAAGGTATTTTTGAGGACTAGAATGAGATTGAGTTTGGTTCATGTTTAAATTTTTTTGTTGTAATGAGGATATTTTTTCAAGATTTGGTTTATGATGGGGTTAGTTGGTGACATGTTTTGAGAGTTTGTAGATTGTGTATGACTTTTGTTAATGACGGGTGAATTTTTATTTTAAAAAAATATGATACATTTTACATTTGGAGAAGTAAATAGAAGATTGGTAGTTGGTATAAAAAGGCTATAAGTATTAGCACATCAATGACCCAAACTTGTGTCAAGACCATTACTAAATTGTGTACTAGATGTTATGACTAGAGGAGTGAAATTAAGAATATAAGGTGTGGTTGTGGGAGAGGATACTTGTTTTCTAATTTTATTTTGAGAATTGGTGAGAATTTGAGCACAAATAGTTGTTTTTAGAGTTTTAGAATCTACTATATGAGCTACGTTGTGTAACACTCTGATTCCTTGTGAATTATCTATCAATTTTGCAAGGTTATCCATAAGAGGGATAGTTTCTCTAACAAAATATTGAATACTCAAGTATAATTGGAGACTTTCAAGTTGTATTTTTAAGTCTTATAGCTTATCTTTCAAAGCATGTACAACAAACATTTCCAAGTTCACATCAATGGATTTTTCTAAAGAAGACAATAAGAAATTTAGGATATGATTTGGATCAAATAATGATTGTGTTGTTGTGGTTCCTTGATTGAAAGATTTGACCAACTTAGGCTCAACATTGCAGGTGCCGAAGCATGGGAAACCATGAGTCTATAACTTAATCTCACAAGAGCGTTTGATGTAGAACATTAGGTAATGAAGCTCATAAATTAATATAAGATCCAAGACATATAAGTGTTCATAAGATGAAGAGAAGTGAGGATAATACTAACAGAAGTAGGCCAAAAAATTAGAGATTGAAACACAAAAGATAAGGTTTTTTTAACCCAAATGTTGAATTATAATAAGGGGAAACTATTTCTCAATATTTTATTATGAAATGATATCCCCACAAAGAATTGATTATCAACCCTTAGGTGAATCAACTCAATGTGAGAATCTTCAAATTTCCTTATGCTCTCAAGATAGGGTCAAGGCCAAATAGCACTTTAGGGAGAGAAACTAGTTAAAAATAGAAAATCAACTCCAAAATGTAAGCTAACACTTGAACAACAATATTAAACTCAATACTGGTAGAACTAGGAAATATATTGTATATCTCAAAAGGGTAGAAATGTGTGTACCACTCATCAAGAGGTAGTTTCTAAAGGCTAAATAGGACATATTCGCCCATGGGTGAATGGGTTTTTGCTTAGGGTTTGTCTAAAACTTTCAAGAGCCTCTAACATGGATCTGTAGCTTTTGATTTGTCTAGGTGTCAATTTCAAAGAGTCAAAAATCAAATCTGTAGGTTAGATACCATGATTTGACAACTTTAACAACTTTTCAAACTTGTAGTTCAAAAGGTCTTCAATCCTTCTTCAACATAAATCTACAATCACACACACAAGAGAGAAAATCTTTGTTTTGGTTGAATGGGAGTTTGGATTGTTCAAACCCCATTTTGGTAATCAAACCTTGAATTGAAATAATGCATAAAATAGGGAATGAAGAATGAAAAAACATATGTTACCATTGAACAAAACCTTGAATGAAACCTTGATAATAGAGATTTTAGGAGGTCTACTACTTGCATGAAATGGCTGATTTAGATGTGGATCTTGACATTTGAAATAATGCATTGATGCTTGAACTTGATTTTGAAACCTACATCACAATGTTAGCTCCAAAAACATGCATGATGCAAGAAGACTTCGACATGATGGATGGATCTTGATTGTTATAATAAATATTTTTTATATCTTCTCTTGAATGCTCTTGATCATAAACCTTAGCTCTATGAATGGTTGCATAAAAATTTAAAATTTTTGAAATGAAAATTTCTGAAATAACCTTGTAAATTATATGTATGTATCCTTAACTTCCCAAAATTCAAATTTGACAAGCCAACATTGAATTATGGATTTGAAGATGTTAAAATATAGCCAAAAATAAAATTCAAATTTAGGTCCAAAGGTTTAGGTAGGAACCATTCACCCATGGGTGAATGGGTCCCAGGTCCATATTCCTAGAACACACATTGCTCAAGGTAAAGTTCTATGTTTAGGCATTAATTACTGTAGTGTTTCCCCTTAGGAAAGTGTAATCTATTGGGTTTGTAAATGAATAAAAGGGCTAATTAAGGCACAATTAAGCTCAATTTTAATTAAGAGATCCCAAATAAGTGTGAAAATGTAAACCAGTGCATTTTTCAACTCTAAGTTATAGCATTATTAAGTCCATTTTATTTAGGAGAGCCCTAAAAAGTAAAAAAAATGTGAAGGAATAAATTTGTATACACAACATTTAGCCCTCACTTTAGTGAGAGGATGACCTTGCAAACTCACACTAAAGTAGACAATCAAGAGAGGTCTAATTGTAAAATTGTTGGAAGTATAAGATGACAAAGATCAAGGAAGGTGATCAAGCCTCCAAGCTCTAAGATCTCATGGGAAAACCAACAAAGGCACAAAGAGACACATACCTATGTTAAACATATATATATGCATCAATGACAAGATACTCAACCATAAAATGTTAAATAATAAAACAAGTAAAAGGAAAAGGGGTGGATCAAACCTCAACTATTTTTTTAAAATTTTTTACAAGTGGAACTTGCTATCCACTATGCAAATAAACAATGCTTACTCACACAGGCTAGTGAAATCTATTGTCCACCAAGTGAGTCCCCAATGTTGGTAAATGGGAGAATATTATTAGGTTCCCATACCATACCAAATTTATACCTCTGATAATTTAATAAGGAAGCATACAATAAGAACTTAGAGATTCATAAGGCTTAGCAAGTTGTGTTATGCCAAACAATTATGAACAAACAAGGTACCACAAACAACCAAAGTGTGTTATGCTTGGTGGCCATGAAAAAGGGTATAAATTTGAGCTTCACAAGGTTAGAAAGCTATATTATGCTAAACACTTATGAACAAAACACAAATAGGATAAGAAATGTGTTCAAAGGGGTTTTCCTTAGTTCATGTAAAGTCTCCTCCTAGGGAACATCATGCCTAATGTCTCCAAGAGAGGACAAGTCTAGGATAAAAGATTCACAACTTAGGGAATGCAACACATAGCATTACCACTAAGAGGAAAGTCATATGCCATGAAAGGTAACACTCTTGGACTACATCAAACCATATGACACCACCGAGAAGAAAACACATTGCAAGAAGTAAGAAGGTTGCACAATGAAGCATTAGATATAGTCAAAGATCTCCAAAATGATAATGCTAATGTATGCCCCCACTTTAAAGAAATTGCTAACACCATGCTGTGAGAAATTACTTTAAAGTAGAAAATTGTAAATGCTAACAATAAAGAATACATGAGAGCTTATTTGGAAATACCTATGTCAAGCATATGTTTCCAAATGAAGCTGCATGATGAAAAGGGAAGAGGTTTCCCCCAAATTGAAATCCCAAAATAACACATAAGGGATCTATGGATTTGAGGTCATCATATGTATTTGCTATTATGATATTATAGAACTCAGAAACATCATTATTCCCCAAATACTTCATGGAATAGGACCAATGAAACAAAAAGAGAGAAAAACAAAGAAAATATTTTGGGTCAACATGGAAGAGATCTAAATGTCTCATCACATTGCATCATCCCCAAAATGAAAACACAAGATAAAAGAAAAGATAAAGGTTGATGACATATAGAAGAATGAAGGAACAAATAGATGAATGAACATGAATACATATCAAATAGAATAGTATCAGTGATCACATTACACACATCCAATCACATAAAGAACATGAAAATAACTTAAATCTACAAGACTAACAAGGAACATGCAAGTCAACCTATAGCAAGTCATCCACATCCAAATCTTGTTCATCGTATGTGAAAGGTGGAAAAATAGCCAAAAGGACAACAACAAGTGCCAAACTAGGACAATCACCAAGTTCAACACGTTGTGAATCACTCTTTTAGGAGGATCATCATGATTGTTATCATTTAAACTCATGAAAGAGGAACATAATAAATTTAACTCTTTATGCACTTCCCCATCATTTTTTTGCAGTTTCAAATTGTCATTATCCAAGTTATTCACAACATAAGGTCTAATAATAATATCCATAGAAGGTGATTGTTCATGTTGTGAATGAGATTTATTTTTTACTTGTTTCAATGAAGGTGTAGAATCATCATGCATTTCTTGAGGTAAGTTTGGATTTTTATTTTCAGTGTTGTTCTTTTCTTCTTTTACTTTTAATAAACGAGCAATAACACATTGTCTATGCCTACACTCTCTAGCTTTCCATTTTCTTTCCATTTGGTTTTGAAGTTGCAATTGTGTAGGAGCGGGTTTGTCAATCATAGGTTTATTTTCTTCCCTTAAAAAAGGAACGAAAGGAACCATGGGAGGTTGGTCAACCACTTTGTATTTAGCTTTATAAACTTGTTTCATTTTAGGAGGCACAACAAGACTTATCTAGTTATCTTGTGGTCTCTTATAGGAAATAGATGGAGGATTTGCTATATTTTGGTCTTGGTTATTTGGAAGGTCTTTTGGTTCAATCATAGTCTTATCAAGGGTAGGAGGCTCAATCATGGGATGAGGAATATTTGTAAGGGATAAATCTACTATGTGCTTTGACTTAAAATTTTTATAGGATTGGATAAAGAAGTCCTCATGAAGCCTAATAGGTACATAGGTTCAAGACAAAGGAAATCCAATGAGAAATTCCCAAGGGAAGACACAAGATTAAATCCACTATGGTGCATAGTAAAGATCTCATTGCCAAATGGAAAATTTAAACATTTATTCACTACCAAGAGACAAATTTCATGGAGTGAAGCCATGGGTAGCCTAAATTCACACGAAATTGGTCCAATAACGGGATGATGGAGAATGAGACACTTAATGTTTTTGTTCCACTTTTTAAAGGAAGATTTATCAAACCTATTATAGGGTAAGAAAAACCATTATGTGTTTTGGTCCATGATTTCAATTTTTCATAAGTATCTTGATAAATATCATGCAAAAATAAGAATTCTTTAGTGATCACATTCTCTACACAAATGGGATCAATTAATATCCCATTAGTAGGATTTCCATTGATTCTTCTAGATTTGTAAAGACGACCATCAAGTGCATGTTTAAGTATGTCACTTTGTGAGAATGCAATGCCAAGTGGCATTTTTGTTAGACCCTTATGAGGTTGAATTCCAATAAGTTCAATCGTATTGTCCATTTTTTTCATGATTTCATCACTCATGTCAACATTCATCACATCATTCTTTGTTTCACTAGCTTTGACAAAGGAAATGTTATGATTTGACATAGGATTAGTAAAGATTTGAAATTTTTGATTAGGAGGGGCTACAGACTTATTACCTTGATCAATAACACCACCAATTTGAATGTGATTAGAATCAATGATGTCGTGCACAATATGTTTAAGACACTTACAATATTCTATATCATGTCCATTTTGTAAGTGAAAATTGCAATAGGAAATTTTTCTATAGTTAGGAGGTAAAGGTTTAGTAGGATTAGGAGCTCGAATAAGATGTAAGGAAATTAGTTTCTAGTTTAAGAGATGTGACATGATATTATGAAGGGTACTAGGTAGAGGGGTGAGTTGTCTATTTCTATCTCAAAATATGTATAGATTTTTTGTCTTTATAGAAGAAACTTGGTTGTCAACATGTTGAGTTGGTTGAGGGGGATTAAGTTGTAAAAATCCCTTATTTTGTTTCTTAAATTATGATTGATAGTTTTTATGAGACATGGATTCAAATTTTTTAGTATAACTAGAGGGAGTTTTCAGTTCATGACTACTAACCAGATTTTGGTAATGTAGTGTAAATAAATGTAACCCTTTACATTTTCTCACTTGTTTGGGCCCTCCTATTTAAAATTGGACTTAATAATGCCTTAATTTAGTGTTGTTAAATGTAACTCTTTACATTTACACTCTTATTTGGGCCCTCTTAATTAATTGAGCTCAATTATGTCTTAATTGGACCTTTAATTCATTTCCAATCCTTTTTCATTACATTTTTTTGAAGGGGAAGCCTGACATTAATTAATGCATAAACATAACACTTTACATTAGCAATGTATGTCCTATGTTTGTAGACTTGGGATGAATTCTCCCATGGGCGAATGGGTCCATCCTAAAACTTAGGACCTAATTTAAATTATGATTTTGGTAGTATTTTAAGCCCATCAAATCCATAATTCAATGTTGGCTTGTGATATTTGAATTTTGAGAAATTAAGGATACATATCTATAAATACAAGGTAATTTCACTACATTTCACCTAGCATTTTGAAGTGAGAAAAAGTAGAGAAAATTTTATGATCCATGGCATTCAAGAGAATATATATCAAAGTTTTATTGTAGAATTCAAGATTGGTTCACCATGTCAAATACTTCTTGCATCATGCACGTTTTTGGAGCTAACATTGTTAAATAGGTTTCATGATCAATTCAAGCATTTAAAGTATCATGTCAAGAAAAATTCAAGCATCAAGATGTACAACCAATTCAACCATTTCATGTAAGTTGGGGACCTCATAAGAGCTCAATTATCAAAGGTTTCTACAATGGCTTGTTGAGTGGTAACATAGCTATTTTTATTCTTCATTCCCTCTTCCATGCATTATTTCAATTCAAGGTTTGATTACCAAAATGGGGTTTGACCAAGGAAAACCCCCATTCACTCAAAACAAACATTTTCTCTCTCTTGTATGTGTGATTGTAGATTTAGGTTGAAGAAGGATTGGAGATCTTTTAATGTGCAATATTTACAAAGTTTTCAAAGTTGCTAAAGTTGTCAAAATTGTTGTTATGCATGAAAACTAAGATCCCAAAGTCATTTATGACATTCTGACTGTGAAAACTTGGAAAATTGGTAGATTCAAATCTACATTAGAGGATCCTAAGTAATATAGAAAAAACCTACACTTGGACCCACTCACCTATGGGTGAATGACTCTTAGATCTACTTTGAAAGCACTTTTTGTGATTGGTACACATGTTTTTCCCTTCTTAGATCTACATTCATTTTTTCTGGTTCTAGTAGTATTGAGTTTAATATTGTTGTTTCAATTTTTAGATTACATTTTGGTGTTGATTTGATATTTTTAGTATTACTCCCTCAAAGTATTTTCTTAGCTTGACCCCTATCCTTTAGTCATAAGAAAATTTGAAGATTCTCACTTTGACTTGATTCACCTAAGGGTTGTCTATCTATTATCAGTTTGTTGAGCCCCACTTTATCCACACACCCTATTTTCCATCATTTCATTATGGTGAACTTGACATTTTGAGCATCATACCCTATTGATTTTGAGTCCATTTTCATCCCTAGATCTAGATGTCACATTCATTTGCATTGCATTGTATTGATTTTCATCTCATTAAGGGTAGTTTACTTGCATTATTTTTCATCTTGTTTAGGATGTTAGGTTTGTATTTTTTGCATTCTTTAAAATATAGAAAATTAAAAAATATTAGTCATTTTTCATAGTGTTTGCATAGAATTACATCCTAGGTAATCCATTCACATTACAAACTTGAATCAAAATCACATAACAAATTATGTCTTTATTCTTGTCATTTAGCACTATTTTTCACTTGCATTTATACCTCATTTTATAGAAATTTTAAATTGTAACTCACTATCTAAAACCAAAACTTAAAAAATATAGAAATCGTCTTAGAAACTTGCAAATTAGTTTTTTAAAACCCTAAAGTGAGACCCATTCACCCATGGGCGAATGTCTCCCTAATCAGGGCTTTTTCTAAAAATTTTGAGCATTAAAATTACTATTTCTATATTATCTTTTTTCTATATTGAATATGTTGTTTCAATTTCTTGCATTTCTATTATGTAAAATTTATCATATTAAGCATAATTTACCAAATTCAGTGCATTATTTGCATTCAAAATTGCATCTAAAAGACATCATTTTCAAATTTTTGCATAGTGTAATCACAAAATTATCTTGTTTGAAATCTAGAAATTACTTGTTGCATTGCACTTTACATTTTGGGGTATTTGTTTATATTTTACCTCAAATCCATTTTGGGTGCATCTTGGCTTTGTGAAACTTGTGTGAGCTTCACATCTTGGCGTCCTATTTCCAATACTATCGTGAGATGTAATTTGAGACTCATCTCATCCCATGATACACCATTCATTGTTGATCTTTGGTTTTCTAACTCTTTCACACATAGTGTTGACACTAGTCAACCCACTATGGATCATGCCCTTAACACTTCATTTCTCATGATTTCCCTACTAACACTTAATTTGACTGATGTTGATACAATGATTGATGATTTTCCTCATGAAAACTTTAGAAAAATGGATGAAGAGTTAGAGAAATTGCAAAAATTTATGAGTTTTGAACCCATCACCATTGATGTAGTTCCTATGATACAAAACATAAGATATTTACTTAAAACTAAACAAGGACTAGAAAATGTTGCTTAGCCTTAATCACCTCCTACAACGTCACATAAGAAAAATAGAGAATAACACTATAAATCATTCAGTCGACCTTATTGAAGTTCACCCTTGTAAGGGCCTAACTAAGATGTCACTTGACATTGATTTCTCACA